>JAALXI010000157.1:0-107188 GCA_012977755.1 Fusarium nurragi | reverse complement strand
CTCCCCAGATGTTTCCAGCTATTCCATTCTAGAATTGGCGTAGCCGCGTCAATTCTTAGCGTCCGACCACAGCGAGCGGGCCTGTTACTGTGCTGTCGCACGGGTAGCTGCTGATACACGCTTCGACTCATTACAGATCCGCGCGCTGGTTCAGCTCCCCCATTTCGTCTCATGTGCCAGGTTCAGTCTCGGTGCTATTATACTGCCAGGGGTTGATTCATGAGCAAATAAGATACTGGCTACGCAGGCACTAGACGACCAAATTCTCAAACGTGGACACCGCCGACCCCCTCCTACTACGTATGTGCGGTGCTCGTGCTATCATGGGGTGACGGCCGGATATAGAATAACTCGAGAGGTTATCAGAGCCGGGATGAAGAGACGAAACACCGCCAGAAGCGCAGTAGACTACGACTAGAATTCATGGCCGCGGCGCTGGTTTGATCACCGTGCGTCCATCCCATCCCATCGTGTCGACCCACCGCGGCTGCGCTGCCCGCAGAGCCCAGGCTGATGTCGTCTTCGCCCTGACTGTTTAGACAAGTCGCATTAACACGAACAGGCTCATCCATCTTCGAAACGTTTCTGACACCTCTCGGAAAGTCGATCCGATGAGGGATTCTACATGCAAAACCGACAGGGGCAATCAGCCAAGGCTGACAACCAGCCACTCATTACCCTTGGTCAAGGTGGTTTGCATCTGGGCAACCGTCCCGGCAAAGCATATCACGACGCTTAACTTTGTTAGGTGCATGAGTATGGCCAACAAAGAAGCCATCCTAATGAATTCCGACCTATCAAGTACCTATTATGGTTGAGCATGTTTGACAGCCAACGTCCTCTTGTTTTTCTTTCCTTTTTTTTTTGGTCCCTTGGTCTTATCTCTTCCTTTTCTACATCCTCTTCTGGCTGCTATTTGCAGATCCTCCAATCTCCCGGCCTTGCAGTTTGGTGACGTGCCGCCTCTGTTTTTAGAAGCACCCTGGCATACCCACCGTCCTGGTGCAGCAGCAGCACATCCTTCGTGGCCTTGGGTTCTGGAATTTCCTGGATCTCTGCATCGACGGACCGAGGCCTAACTGTGCCAGCCATGCATCTCGTCGACAGATATCCGCACAGTCCCGGATGATAACAGGGAACAAGCATGAAAGTACTCGCAGTCATGCCGATGCCACTGATTGTCTTAGTCCCCTACCTGCCAGGTCGTCAACCGTCAATTGCCCGTCGTGACCTGACCTGACACTAATGCAGGTCCTTCCATCCACCGCCCTGGGCGTTCCCGGCTCCTTGCCCCGGGGCTCGACTGCATCAAACAAGGTGGCCTCCAAGTTGATAGGGATGGATGGGGAGGGTCACGACGCTAACTTAGCATCTGCAGGCGAATCAAGAGATTGTTTCAGGTTAGTCAATGGAAGGCTAGAGCGCCGAAGTCTACAATGCACATGTCTCCCCAAGTGGTGCTTGAGCCGCTTTCGAACAGATGGCTTACTTCACTATCCATAGCGACGTGAATTCCATGTCTGAGGCAGGCTGTGGACCCGAATATGCCTCAGGGCCAGAAAGCAGATATTCCAGCTTGTGGCGAGGCAACAACAAAACGGTCCCAACACATCTCTCAAACTTACGTCGCATTTGTTTGCCTAGTTTGGAGGGTTTTCGCATCTCGATCGTCTTTTAGGTTTAGTACCACAATCTGGTTTGCCAAAAACCCTAGATCCCGGAGACGTGTTTCATGTGGGGGGCAGCTGTTGACCACAAAATGTCGCTAGTGTCAGGGCTCATGAAGAAAACAGAATTAAAGACATCTCCTCTCACTGCCATTAGAAGCAGGATACTTGACAGGGTGCCGAACTCTGGTGATTACTATAATACATTCTAGATAATCTTATAGTCTAAAAAGGTAGTTAGTAGTTTGTGTTAGAAGTCCCTGGCTCACTTTGTGTAAGTGCCAAAACCGGGGTAAAATAACAGCATTCAATGCATGGTAGAGTACGGCCTTCAGCTCCCACAGTGTAAAGCAGCTTGGTTCATGGAAGACATGATCAAGCCCACTAACTAGAGGCTGGTGAATTATCTCCGTTCGAACTGCAGGACTGGGCTTATTTGACGTCAACTTCCAGGGACGGGGGAGGTTGAAAACACACTAAAAGGATTCATACAACGGTGATCACCACTTTGTGGAACTGACGAGCTAACAAGATCGACCAGTCGTAGAAAGCTAACTTCGCTCTCCACCAGTCGCAACTTGAGCATACGGGCTATGCACGGCAGCAGAAGAAGCCGAGAATCCAACCTGCACGAGGTGGTGGAACAGCTGAGGACCCCACAAACTGTACAGTTGTAGTCCAGTTCTGGACCCAAAGGAGTGGAGGGCGACTGATCCAAGCTTCACGCGGCTGGGCGCTGAAGAAACGCGGCTGGAGCGGTGTCTTGTGGGTTATCAGTGACATCCAAGGACGGACCAGCGAGTCCAAAGTGTTAAGTCGTCCTCTGCCGTCAAGTGCTCGGGCATCAGGTCGTCTGCGAGACTCCAACCCGTTGTTCCGAGCACAACCAAGACCAGAAAGCATACTTTAGGCGGGGAAAAGGCCTCCAAGGACTATGTTCTGTGCAACTTGTAAGTCTTGATTAGGTCGACGGGGGCTTGAGGAAAGAGGTGGAGAGAAATGCTTCGGATGACAAGCAAAGGTAGAAGCGGGTACTCTTGATCTGTTTCATTGGAGTATCGATTCATCTTTTGTTTGTTTCAAGTCAGATGGCACCAAATGCTTCGACAAGGGGCGTGCCGTTCGCCTACGAACTCCCTGTCATTAACACAGGAGAGGTAGACTTGATCGCCAGATATCGGGATGAGAATACAATGCCTATTTTTACATTCGATATAGCCATACATATATACCAGTCCAGGCGCCCCTATAGGCACGCCTCGGTAAAGGCTGTAACCACGTATAGCAGCTTTGGTTCAGTTGGATATACAACCAGAGGAGTAAAATGCCATACTCGAGTGTTCTAGATCAATGAGGCCCGTATGGCCTTGAAGCGGTCCGATTGTAACTCACTGGTGCAAAACTAAGGTCCGTCATATAATTGAGTTGCAAGGGTCAAGCGTCACCACCTCCTCCAGAACCTGATATTTGCAACCACAGCAAGGAACTAGCATATAAATCAGATAAATAAACGGCCAAAAAAAAACAAAAAAAAAGACATACAACAGCGGGGATTCGCTGGTCGTCACCGACCCAACTACTAATCCGCCCCTTACAGGCTTGACTATGGGAGAGCGGACGGGATCCCGTATTTTCCTGCAGGTATGGTCGTATGTGCCATGATGCTCTGCTCAAGATGCTCATCAAGATTCCAAAGTCAAGTTACGTGTGTGAGGACGAGAAACGCCGTTCGTACTGGAGTCATTTAATGCTCAACACTGATACCAAATTATCCTACCACCCTGTACTCCCTTGATTAACTCCTCTAGCGCCAATAAGACATAATCTCATAAACCCTGCCCATCAAAACATCAAGATCTGGTGTCGTTGCTATTCCAGTTCCTTAACTATTCCCCAGTCGCATGCCACCGTCCAAACCTCCCCATCTAACTCAATATCCCATGCTGGCTGTCCCACCTCAACAATACTCCCCACACTCACAGGAATTCTTTGCCCAAGCCCTGTCAGCCTACCCTCACCAGCAAGCACGTATCTCTTCCCTTGGATGCTGTCAGTGCGGCCCTTGACCAGGTACATACGCCGGCCTGGTCGAATTTCCTCGACGATCACGTTTGTGGTGAAGGCGGTGGATGATACACCTTCCCATCCCTTAACCTCAGACAACCATCCTTGGAGCTCAGCGGCGAGTCCCCCAGCTATGTACTTTGCGCCTCGGCGCTGAGGGGAGAACGCTGCTGGAAGGCCTTCCATCGCGGGGTCGAGTTCGGCTGTTTTGAAGCGCGGTGGTGCGCGAAAAGTTGGTTGCTGAAGGGCCTTTGACTCGCCTTGTGCAGGTATAGCATCCTGAATGCTTTGTGTCGAGTCTTGCGTTGGGGTGCGGTCTTTCTCATGTATCTCTTCCAGAACAATGTCGGCCGCGTAGTCCTCCTCCTCCTCCTCCTCCTCCTCAAGTGGACTTGATTCTCGCAAAGGTGAGATCGATACCCTTCGCCTTTTCGCCTCCCTCTCCTCCATAGGCGAAGACTGATGCGGCAGACTTGGGGAAGTAGACATCTCACGATCGATAAGCTCTGGGCCTTGAGTATCTGACTCGTGATCTGAGAAGGCTAAACTCCCGTTTTGCGAGGGTGTTGTATCATCCGACTCGATTTCAATGGAGTCATGGAGCGGATCGAGCTTCCTAGGCACGGGCTGGTTATCAACATCATCATCGCTCTGTTGAGGACTCTCTTGGTCATGGTCTGCATCTTCTTCAACATCTTCAATTTCGACGCCGGTTCTTGCCTGTATCGGCCTAGGAACAGAAGAAGAGGCGAAGCGAGGAGTTGAGTGAAAGCGCGGTGCAACTGTGGGTGTTTGAGAAGGCTGCGTACCCCTTTTTGGTAGAAGAAATCTTCTAGGTGTGGGTATCTGTTCTTGATTAGGTTACAGTGTATTTGAGAATGTGATAGATCTTACACTTGGAGGGGGGCTCATGGTATAGGGTGAACACGCATGGCGGCTGTTTGCTTCGGCAGACAGTACGTGAAAGAGTTACTCTAACAGCTTCCCGTTCCGAGTGGAAAGAGACCCATACGCTACTCTTGATTTGTGAGTACTTCGAGACCGTCGGTGGTGAAACTGTTACTTGTGAGATGAGCTTGTGACGTTCACGATGATGGTCATGCCTGCAACGGCAAAAGTTCGGGTCAAGACAATTACGCGCCACTAACACGAATGAACTTCAAAGAATAGGCATTTACAAAACGTCAAGTTGCTTTGATAGGCCCAAGTCTTGCTGGAGTTGAAAATCATGTGTTTGATCACATCATACAAGAAAGTCCAAGACTTGCCCGAGAGGATGAACGTTCGATTCAGAGGAGTAAAGCTACACTGGACGTCCGTCATTGAGATATGCAAAAATCGACACCCAGACTCCTAGAAACACCCAACTGTGCATCTATCATGCCCCCTTATATCTAATACATGATGCTACAGGGTGTATTACCCATCGAAGTACACTATCATCTAACAAGATTCATTAAAGGGATCCGGGCAGATCCGGAACGAGAAACAATGGCATCGAGCCATACAGAGCTGTCTCAGTAGCCAGGCTAAGAGACAAGCCTCAAGCTTATTCTATATTTGGAGCTTAACCGTAGGCTAACTCAAAGGTGGTTTCGTGGCCATTCTTGGTTGGCTCAGTGTTCTTGACCTGGTGCAGCATAACGGGTGGTAAGCAAGGCCGTCCATGCTTCTCCTCCCATTGCTGGCCACCAATGCCTGTGTCTTGCCAGCCCATCCAGTTGTTGTACAGTCGGTTCGGAGGTACCGCCCGGTAGTACCAGGTTGAGCCGATATATCTTCGCTCTCGCCCCCAACCCATAGGGCTACCACGGCCTCCACATTCGCCGTTCTCACCAGGGTTGAACCACTTATCCAGGAATTTGCCTTTCCAATCACGGTCCATAAAGACCGGGTGAGGAGCATAGATCGCCTTGAGACCGTGCAGAAGGGCGACCGTTTGTGGTGTCATCTCGGATGCAACGTGGTTGCCACGAAGGTTCTCAACGTGCATGATGTTCAGTAGTTTCTTTGACACTCGAGACTGCGTGACGATAGTTGTTCGTCGGGGGATGTCTTGAGACTTATGAGTTGAGTCGTTGTAGCCCCAAACCTGATTAGCGATGACCCAGTTGCTGTTGATAGGGTTGAACATGGGCGAGACGGTGATCACATCGGCATCCTCGCCCACTCCCCACTCGTAGTTATCCTGAGCGGGGCTCGCAACAGGAGGCTTGGGACCGATAGGGTTGATGAATGGGAATTCAGGAGCGCCCCAGATGATGTTGTCACCGTATCGCTTCTCAATATCCCGTCGGAACTCATCGTCGTACCCACCGTGGAACGTAGGAATGTACCATCTCTCGTTTCTTTCCCACATGCCTTTTCGGGGTTGCTTCTTAGCAAACTCCCCAAGCTTGTCCAGGAGATGGTAGTGGTGCCCGGTGAAGCGGAAATCCATCTCCCAGTTCCAAACGAAATCAAACTGCGGGTAGTCTTGACTGAATTTCTGGACAGACAGCCACTGAGCAGTGTGGACGTTCTTTGACTCAGGATCTGTCAGCTTTGGGTAAAGCTTCCAGACTATATCGTCGTTCCAAAGGATTGTCATGCTACGGAACTCGGGTGGCACGCTCTGCGACAGAACGGTTTTGTAGACTGCATCATCTTCAAAGATACGCAGGTTGGAGTCCTTGACTTGAACCAGTAAGAAGACTTCATACTGGCCTCCAGTCCTAAGAGACAGTTCAGAAATCAGCGCGCGAATAGTCTGCTTATCGTTCTCGGTATAGTCCTTTCCGGTGTATGAACGAAGGAGGATGGCAGTTCGAGGCTCCGACATGTAGCCAGTCGATGGGTTTCTGTGGTTTCTAGCGTGCTTCTGTTGGCCCGAGGGCTGGATGAGCGGCTGAGGGCTAGCCATGACGGGTGTTAAGTTTGCTTGGGTCGGAACCGGCGTGTTGTTGGCTTCCGGCTCCACGAGGACATCTCGTCTCGAAATTTGTGCTTGAGCAGGCTGCTCAGGCTCCTCTTGCCCCTCCGGCAGCTGGGGTCCAATTACAGTCTCAGGATACATGTTGAGATACTCGTTAACACGTTCTCGGTTCATATCAAACCGTTGGGCGTTTCTATGAAGACATTTTCGTTGAAGATCGCTCCAGTTGACGCTATCGAAGTTGAGCGGTTGCGGTTCACCACCAACCTTCTTGAACTGACGGTGTAGTCCGTAGGGGCCGAGTCGAGTCTCTCGCTCCCAGCAGAGGTTAGGATCCATGTTCAGAGCATCATAGCTACCAAAGCGAGGCAGGGGCCATTCGCGAGGTCTGCCCTTGAAGACAAGCAGATCCTCAACAGGCTGTCCGGTGGCACCCTTACAAGGAAAGTACTGGGCGTATCCAGCGTCCTTCCATGCAGCACTGTTGTACTCGGGATAAGGATCGTAGCGGACTGGCTTTTCAGAGCTGTACTCTACGTCTGCATCTGGGTCGAATTTAAGATCCTTGCTGAGTTCTTCGGGCCGAGCTTCATGGTTTTCCAGATTTGCCAGGGTCTTTCCGTAGATGTGGTTTGAGTTGGGGAAGCTGGAATCATGTCAGGATAGATCAACCTGGGACGTCTGTGATACTCACTTAGATGTAACGGAGTAAGCGTGTCTCCATTCCTTTCTCATGTCCTTCTCATGTTGAAGTTTGCCGAGGTCTCCAAAACCTCTCTCTTTTCCATCAGTCTCGAAACCAGGCTCGATATCATTAGGGTCCTCGCCATCGGTGGGATCTCGCCAATCCTTGAGATCCTCAGCTGTGAGCTCCCAAAGCTCTCTGTGGATGGCGGAATATTGATCTTCGACATCAGACTCTCCGTTCGGCTTAGGATTGTCTTCACTTCCAGGGACTGGCGGCGGCGGTGGGACTGAGCCCTGGGAGTTGATAGGGACCACCTGAATACTTGAGCCGGGCGCAAACAGGAGGTAGTAGGCAGCCAGCATAGCAAAGACGATGATGAGCATAGATCGAGGCCGTAGCTTGGCGCCGAACAAGCGCCGGCTCTGGGGATGCCATTTCTTCATGATGGGTGACAGATCTCGGGAGTCGGCGTATCTAGAGAGCAACCAAACGGTGCCGCAAAAGGAAGACCGAGGCTGGAGTTTCAATTGGGAACGATGTGGTCAACGAGGCCGATCAAGATCAGGGGGGCATGGCTCGGTGGGCTGGGGCTATGAGACGAGCGTATTCGGTCGCAGTGATGCAAGGGATGCGGCTTGCAGGGAGACTTCGTCTGGTTTATGCGAAGGTCAAATGAGTTTGTTCGATCGGTCAATCGGTCGGTCGCAATGTAAAACGGCCCTCTGTGTATTGAAGGAGTGGCGCGGCTTCTGTCAAAGACAGCCAAAGAAGAATGAGCTGATAGAAGCAATTCAGACGCTGCGTCTTAAGGGCTGATGCGAATGATAGAATAGAGAAAAGGGAGAAGAAGGGTCTTGAAGGAAGGGAGAGTTCATGGAATGGGTGTGGATGACGAGGCGTTGGACCGTTAGTCGCAATTGGATGAGCACGACGGTGGGGTACCCCGTACTGTATTGTAACTCAGGTTTCAATTTAGGGGGGTTCCATTACAGTTACAGGTGGTCCACTACCCGTCGACCACTAGCCTAACTGTTATCCATCAGTTACCACTAAATGGGCGATTGGAGCGACATTAGGAGCGAAATCTTAACATTCAATGTTTCCCGGAATGTGTATGTTTCAGTATAGTCTTTTCGTCCAGCATATCTTTCCTTATTAGCCAGAACTTGCTGGTCCCTGGATCTCACATTCCATCTATACGTGCCACGCTTCCCTAACCATAGCCAGAGAGTGACAGTCTGTCTTGGTAAAGCACATGTACTTAGTAGTTTCTGGTATTCCTCCATATTAACCTGAGTTTGGTATATCCATTCTTTTTTTCTTCTCTTTTTTTTATTAAGGCAAAGGAGGTCGATATCTCCCTTTATGATTCTTAACACCCCACCCCACTCTGCCACTGTTGTACATACTTTTTGATCGACAAACCAGTCCCACCGGGTTGCGATATAGGACATGTATGTATGTACATGTGACTAGTCGCCTTGACTCTTAATGTCAATTATAAGCTTAAAACGGTTGCTCGGTCTCAGTTAAAACACAAACTTTCTGTAGAAGGTCTTATAGCCTATCTAGGACACACTTGGACCCGGTATTTCATATCACGTTCTATTATTTTGATTTCTACTAAATGCATTCACATGGTGGGTGTGGTAAACGCCACAACTCGTTTTTCCTTTTCACACGTCAGGAGAGTTTCTGGGAATAAAGACTCGCTTTACTTGACCAAGCCTGCTCCCGCCAGCATCGCAGAGTTGAGCCTGTCCAACCGCATGAACCTGGCCCATGGTTGTTGACGTGGCAAACATTCCATGAAACAGTGTACCAATGACAAGAACAGACACCCTTGCCTCAATTTAAACTCCCGGCTGCCCCTGAATGGATGATCGCTCGAATAAAGGCGGCATTTTCACAAGCCACAGTCGGGATGGGTTGCACGACCACTTTCTTTCGTGGGTGATTAAAGCCACACTATGAAATTGATTGCCAACTCAAACAAAAGAGCTCGAGGTTATCAGCAGGTGGAGAAATCTTATAGACGTGCTAACATCCAACGAATCGCCTACACTCCTGGTGGTTGTGTCACTATAGTGCAGTTGCAATGTTTGGAATGGTAAGTTTTGACACGTAGTTCGATATTGAGTGGACTACTATCGAGTCTCTTACTATAACACTATGCACCAGAGGCCCATACTACCTCATATCCAATACTCAATACCAAATCCATACTCCGAGCCATTTCCAACAGTGGTGGACAAGACACCACACAGGCATGAGATCCACCAATGCTGATGCCGTCATGTTCCCAAAAGTTGCATGATATACATGCAAAGCGCAGGGGATGTTCAAAAACAAGGGGGGGTATAATAACAACAAAAACATGCTAGCCGACTCCTAGCGTAATAACAGTAAAATCAGAGGGGAAAATGTATCGCGTTCTAGATGCGCGAGATGATATTACAAGATATAGTAATCGTCCATGCATCAACATCGAGGTTCAGGTGATTTAATCAGGTCGTTACATCATGCCAAGTCGAGTGTTACGCTTGTTCATTCGTGGTCGAGGGCCGGGAGGCCCGGGAGGTCCATAAGGTCTCGGTGCCAGGCGATTTCCAGGCGGCGGCATGCCGTATGGAGGTCGTGGAAGTCCCATGCCAGGGCCCATTCGCTGTGACGGGTGCCCAGGAAGTCCCATCATAGGAGGCCGTGAGCCGGACGGTAATCGACCTGGAGGTGGCTTCATGGGTGGGTAAGACTGTTGCACTCGGCGCCAGGCGTCTCGTTCACAGTATGACTTACCATCTACCTCAAAGTAGCCCTCGGACAAAGATCTGCCGCAGTCGAGACAACGGAAGCAACCAACATGGTACTTGATCGAAAATTCGTCCTCCAGATATTGCCCCTCGATACCCTTCTCACAACTTCCACAGATACTGCCGTTAAGCTTGTGGTAGTGGTGCTCGCAGTAGGGCTTATCCTCCAGGACATAAAACTCGGCTGATGTAAAGGGTTCCGAGCATGTTGTGCAGACGAAGCAGGCCTTGTGGTATTTGCCCGTCAGTCTTCCATCTGCAGATGAGATGCTCTTTCCTGTGATGGCTAGACCACAGGCTTTGCAGTTACCTCGAGATCGCACGGGATCTTGTGATGCCTTTCGAACAGGAGGTGCTAAAGGTGGAGGGAGGGTTTGTGAACGTGTTATTTGCGGGGCTTGGTCAAAGTGACGATGCTCTTGAGGTGACGTCGAGTAAAGTGATTGAGGATGTGAATCGCTTCGCTGAAGAGGAATCGAGGACCGAGGCTGATCTCGAGCGGCAGAGCTAGACCGATCGACATTAGGTGGGAGCTGGAGAGGCGACTCTGCAAGAGGGGATATTGCGCGCGAGGGGGCCCTCATGGGGGCTTCAATCTGAGCATCCTTAGATCCCAGAGCCTCCATCGAGCTTTCGAGATCCTCCATCAAACCATCCATAGCAGAAAAGTCGGAAGGATCGCGGCGCGGTTGAGATCTTGTCTGACTGGTCTGAGAACTGCCGTTGCTCTGGTGACTAAAGGTAGAAAATCCCGAGGAGGTAGAGTCCGAAGATGTGTGATAAGGGTTGTTAACGCCGAATTCAGCAGCAATATCAACAGATCCTGAGTATTTATTATGTTTTGACGGACGCAGCAAACTCTTGCGCGGTGGCGGGGCTCTTGAAGTGTCTGGTCCCATCGACGGCTTGGAGGCGTGGCCGTTGCGCTCAGGTTTTGTGCCAGGTGCAGAAGGAGTTCGCAACGGAGGTTCTGATCGGAGAAGCAGCTCAGGGAATATGTCAGAGCGGTTCGTCGTTCCTAGAGGGGGAGGTTGGAGTTCCTTGTCGGCTCCAAAAGGACGGCCAAATCCTTCATAATCATCTCGTGTCGGTCGTTGAGGCGGGACGGAGATGCTGTTGCTCTTACTACCTGTCGGGGATGGGGATCTCTCGTCCCTCCGCGAGTTAAAGTAATCCCTTGGTGATGCACTCAGAAAATCCTCTGACTTGTCACGGCTATCTGTGACTTCCTTGGGAAAGGATGGCGACGTCGCTGAAGGGCTGCGAATAGCATCAAAAGGGCCCGGGGCGATGGTATCCAGCCTCTTGAACAGAGTATTGTTAACTCCACCACTAGGGCTAATGGAGCGAGGCTGAAAATCCGGGCCATGCTTCTTCTCCCCGAAGCCTCCATAAGCTCCAGGACGATCAACTGGGCGCGGTGATGGTAGGATGAGATCGTCCTCGTGTGGTGTTATGACATCGTCAAAGAAGCAATCCATTTCGTTAGCTGGTGATGTGCTGCGCGGCTCGCTGTTTGGTGTTAACTGTCCCTGGTGCAGAAAAGGACGGTCTATAATGCGGTTAGCTAGAGTCATGTTTATTAAATAGTTGTCACTTACTGGCAGCGCTGACATCTAACGATGCCGGTATGCGTCCTGGTTTCTCGGGAGACGCTGGAGACGCTGGACTGTATGGTTTGTACGCCTCATATTGTTCTGGGGGAGGAGAAACTTTTGGACGGTTAGTTCACTGGGTCAATGAGACGAGATACTCATGGTATTTTCTTACGTTCAGGCTCTGCCGGTGTACAAATGTGATCTCCCATCATAGAAATTTCCACCTCCCGACCACATGATGAGCACTTGATGGTCGGGAGAAACAGAGACTCTCGTGGAATTGCCATGGAGGCGGTGAGAGTTGTGGTGTTGAACAGAAGGAATCAACAAGTTTGTGAGACGCTTGAATAACGCAATCAATCTGCCGCCTTGGTTTCTCTATCGAGACCTGAAAGCGCCTTCGACAAAGTGACGTGTGGAAATAAGCGGTTATCGCAGGCCGTGTCGCGGCGGTTTCAAACAAGGATGGCGCTTGGTGTGAGACCTTTTACATTCGTACCCCAGGCCCGTTCTGCGACCGGTGTCCCTGGGGTTGATGACGTGAATTGAGGATGCCAAAAATCGATACAGCAGCAGATTTCGGTCGCATGAGAAGAAATTCGGTACTGCACCGGTGTTGTTCGGGTGGTGAAATCGTTGGGAGAGTTATCGTGAGCTCGTGTTTTGGGTGATAGCTGAGTTCTTTTGGTGGTGCTGCTGGAGACAAGAAAGAGGCCTGGCTATTTCGATATTGATCGACTTGAGGATTGTTGCGAAAGCGGAGAGTTCAAAACTGGCTGCAGCAGAAGAGAAATAGATTAAAGAATCGAAACGCGACACTAAAACGGCTGCGACGTGGAAGGATAGAAAGAAGATCAGCTGTCGACTTTCAAGAAAGGGACGATGCATATGGTGTCTCGAATGTGGAGGGCGAGTGGGCGCGTTGATGCTAAAGGGGACCCTGGGCCGAACTAGAGAGACCTGAGTTGCAGGCTTATCCCAGGTAGAGTCTAACCCCGGCTGGCGCTGGTGTTGGTGTTGGTCCCCTGGCTCATTAGTGAACTGTAGAGCGACCCTGGGCTGTTCTGTTGACCCCTGGCTGGTGAAGGACGGCGTGTAAACTGATGACTGATGGGTTTGCGGTGGGTGCGGTGTGGAATATGTAACACGGGCACCACGGAGCGAGAGTTTGTGCTGCAGTAACTAGAGGATCTGACATGCTTTTGACCTTCGTCACGAGTATCCAAGAAGAGAGTATTTGCTCCGATAAGTGGCTTCAGGTTTGGCATTGCAGTGCTACGGATATGACTTCAATCGAATTGTCTTGGCTGCATCTCAGTCTCGGGAGTTTTGTCTCCGGCAACATGGTAGCCAGCATTCCAGGAAACGCTGTGCGACCCGCCACATACTGTCAAATTACTTCCTTGAAGCTTCTGGGCCTGGATAGTTTCACGGCAGAAGAGGGAGAGTCAATTGTCAATCTTGAGGGAGGACTGACGACGTGGCAGGGGACACAAACGGGCACTAAAATGGACTGCATTCCTCGCAAGTAACCTCACTTGTTTAAGGTGCCTTTCTTTCTGACCAATGCTCCGTGCAACGTCTCTTTGTGGGAATAGAGAGACAAGGGAAGGACACCAAGCCTTTGTTCGGATTGTCCGCCGCTTGCCTGCCTGAGATTTCTAACCTGGCCGGTTGGATGTGGAAGAATCAAGAATTCGTGCTGTTAGATAGCAGTCCGCAATTGGCTCTTGGCAGCATCGACAACACCTCCCATCTTGTTCCATCATTTGCACTTTGCAGCTTGTCAGTCTCCTGGATGCGTCAAGCTCAGTGGAACATCGACTCAACTCATTAAACTGATTCCGCAACTGTCAACAGACAAGAGCCAAAGAAATGAGCCAGATCAAGCTCCGGCTGCAGCCGAGTCGGTCATGGGGGAGACGCCACAGAATACTCTCGACTATCCGTACTCATTTGCAATTGATGGTCATGGATAAAATAGAAGTGATCCACTGACAACCGTCGACACAACTCGGGTACCTTGCAGAAAGCTCTGTCCAATAAAGGAGCTCCTCTGTTGCGCTAGTCTCGTAGAGGGCAGGCATCCACCGAAAGGGGATCTGCCTCATTTTACGGACTTGTTTGGTGTGGTGTCAAGGTTCGCCTGTCAACGCTTGGAATCGCCTTTAACCACTGCAACGTAATTATCCGGCTGCACAAATCAGTTGGCGTTTTCTCACTGAAACAGCGTTACTCGTCAGGTATGGGTGCGATATGCTCCTCAGTCTGGTTTAGCTGTCAACATATAGTCCGGCTGAATTATGCGATTGACGGCCCATGTGCTCGTTGATTGGTGCGTGCGAACGACTGGAGGAGGTTTGACTCCCTAGCAATACGTAAATGAACTCGGCATCAACCCCCAGTCTCGGTTCGTGTATTGCTTGCCCGCATCTGGTGGTTACGCCGTGGAGGATGATGGTCGATCTTCATGGAATGTACCAAATACAGTAGGTTCCATCTCATGGTTGAAGGGACATTCGGTGACGCAGAGGTTTCAATGCAGGTGCTCACTGCTTTAGGTCGCCCTCGGTCACGTCTACGACGGGTGGTTAGAACTTGGAAGATCTGCAGGCCCTGATTTGCACAGGAAAAGTCAAGGCGAGCCATGGGTTACCGAGATATGATCCACTGTCTCAGACATATTAGTCCCAGGTGGACCGTAGTGTTGAGGTCTGAGCTGGTGTCGAACAGGAGTCGACGCCACGCATCGGCCTAATTTTGGGTAGATCGGTAGATCGGTAACGGAAACGCCACAATTTGATGGTGTCACAAAGGTATTTGCTTCTCAACCGGCTCAGTCAATATGTTAGCGTGCCAGAGCTGCTCCTGGCGATCGCCGAGCCAGTGGGCTTATTGCGAGACGTCTCTGATAAAGATGTTCATCTAGAGAAATGGATACTCTTCCCCTAGCACGGGAGTCATCTCATTGGGCCTGAACCAACTAATAACTATTCAGCTTCCCGCGACTCGTGACAACCAGTTGACACTCCAAAGCTAGTCCCATAAGTTGCTACGAACCAATGGAGCTGTGGTGCCAATTCCCCATTGAGCGTTTGGTGTCTCATGCTGCCAATTATATGATCGATTGATTTAGTGCTCCTGCTAGCTAGTCATGAGCTGAAGAACTCCCTCTCAGTTCGTCGAATTGGGGCACGTCATTCCTGGCAGTAACACGCCGGTCTTCTTCATCGAGAGCAACAGCTAAGATGACTTAACGTAATACGTAATAGCGGCTGAGACTAACCAGAGCAATTTCTACGGCGTGATCGTCCATCGGCTATCTGATTAACGTCACCGGACTCGGGCACATGGGTATGACAACAGAAATGCCGTCGACAATCGACAGCTAACTATGGCAACGGTTCTCAGACCCTGAGTTTGAGGTGTTTCCGCTGTCAGTGTGATGGATGGTGTCGGTTTGGGCGCTTGCAATTTGCATGGCGTCTTCGTGGTATGGAAAGCTGAAATGTCGTCCCAGCAACAGAGATGCAACGCCATGTTCCGCTCGAATTCTAGGCATGGGACCTTTCGACAGTCAAAGTTAGTGACGTGAATGGGTGCAATTCTGGATGTTGTCGTCACGAGAACCGACATTGCCATTGCTCGGCTGTGGTTGACTTGTCGGGCAGTGGCCAATACAAGTTGTCCGTGATGTTTGCAATGTCAGCTTCAATTTCCGGGCTGGAGGCGTCTATGCCATGTATCAGTCTCCCTCGAGCTCTACAGACTCCAGCTTGTGCCTCCGCGGCCGCGTCTTACGGCGAAGCCTCCACAGAACAACCATTATGAGAGATTCTGTCACAGACTCTCTCCCGCATTAGACGGTGAGAGCGGATGCTGTGCTGTGGAGGCTGGGATTTTCTGGCGATCTCAACACCGTGTCGAACCGGTGTGGATCTTCGGGTGGGCATGCAAGTTTCCTTGATAAGGATATAAGCCAATTGTTTTCAATTTTCCGAATACCCGGTTGCTGCAAGTATGCGTGTTTGATAAGAGTTTGTCCAGCGAGATGCTGTCAATAATTGATATCATCAGCCCTCTGCATCGAGTAGTACTATTTGCTCTTTGTTTTATTTTAATGTTTTATTTTAATTTTGTTTTTACTCGTTGAAACTTAATTCTGAAGCCTTTGCGATTGTTTATCATGACATCAAAGAATGATAAAGGAACAGTAACAGGTCCATCGTCGCGGCTAAAACATGCAGTGGCTTATCGCACACAAGACCTTTTACCGTACAGGTTCAGGCTCGGCCTTGTGGCCTCTTTCTTGGCTGATTGCCGAATGTCCCAACGACATTGGCGTAGTTAGTTTTGAAGGATGGCTTGAGGGTCCAGGGTAGGGCCAATCATGGAATATGACTTGACTACACAGGACGAGTCAATTGGCCGCGCTTAGAGGCGATTCCTGTTGTGTCCAATCCTGTGCGAGCTAAGGATTTTAAGTGAAGCGATCAAGTCACAACAAGACAAGCAATCGAATGTTGGGAGGTGCACAATGCCAGGGGTTAGGGCCAATGGTTCGGTAGAGCAATTTATTGCCAGGACAGGGTCAAGCTGCACGAGTGTACGGTTATGTTCCGAAAAGTGCGTCTTGACTAGCCCAGAGAGGGTTGACAAATTTACTGTCGACTCATTTTGTTCCCAGGTTTTGTGCACAAGGGAAAATGCGTTGATCATAACAGCTTTTTTGGTTGAGGGTAGAGGTCAAAATTGAAGCTGTCGCCGCCAAACCAACCCTGATCCCCTGGGTCCAAATTGCGGGAGAAATGTGGGAAAAGTTGGAGGGAGCACGGGGGCATGGAGATAGTACCTTTTGCGCTCACATCAGGTGTCCACAAACATACATGGAAACGCACAGTAGCCTACCGTAGCTCACTGTTCAACAGCAATACTCACTTCCGAGCTCTCCGTCTCCCCAGCCGCTAGAATACAGAGACTCCACTATCCTGCGCGTCGTAGTGCTCACCGCCCGAGCGTCCACGAAAGCCAAGAGGGTAAAGTGGCAGTACAGGAGCTGTACCAAAGGGGACCAGACGGTATTTGAACCCTCCCCGTCCCCGAGCGACTCTCTTGCTTCTGCTTCTTCTCCTTCACCAACAATAATCGTCAACTTGCAATCAGCTAAAAACAACCTTTCCGAAACTTCACCTCTTTTCTCTACCAAAACCTCCCACTTCTGACCTCTGTCTGCCCCGCTACCCCGCCAAAACAACACCCCTCCATACCTCTATCAATCTTATCATAACGACCGAGGCCTTGACCCTTGGTCACTACAGTCGTCAAGACGTTTTCCAATCTCCTCAACTCGTATGTTGCACTTTCAAACCCCAACTGCGTCCTTTTCCCCAAGGGCACCTGTAACTATGAAAATAATATGCTAACCTTCTACCAGGACGCACCACCCGTTCGCAGGAGCCCGCTGCTCATCCGATTCCGGAGGCTCAGCGGACTCGACCTTTGAACAGTAAAGGTCGAATCACAAACAGAACCCGTCAAAACTCAACCAAACCGCAAACTTCCACGTTAAAGCCACCAATCACCATGGCTCCTCACGCGGAAGTCGGCACGGGCTCCTCGAACGGGGCGGTCCACAGCAACCAAGGCTCCTCGGCTGCTCAGGACCTCTTCACCGTCAACTCCCCCAACGTTACTTACACTGATGCGGAGATTCGCTCTCGATACACCTACCGCACCACCAAAGTTGAAGTTGATGCCAACGGCAAGTATGTTGCTACTCCCAATGAGACCCTCTACGACTTCAAGGTCGACCGCAAGGTTCCCAAGGTCGGCATGATGTTGGTCGGTCTCGGAGGCAACAACGGAACTACCGTCACCGCTGGTATCCTCGCCAACCGCCGTGAGCTCGCCTGGGACACCAAGGAGGGTCCTCGCGAGTCCAACTACTACGGCTCTGTCGTCATGGGCTCAACCCTCAAGCTCGGCCATGATGCCAAGACTCACCAGGAAGTCAACATTCCCTTCCACAACATCCTCCCCATGGTCCACCCCAATGACCTGGTTATTGGAGGTTGGGATATCAGCAAGATGAACCTGGCCCAGGCCATGGACCGCGCTCAGGTCCTTGAGCCCACTCTCAAGGCCCAGGTCAAGAAGGAGATGGCTGAGATGGTTCCCCTTCCCTCCATCTACTACCCTGACTTCATTGCTGCCAACCAGGAGGATCGTGCCGACAACGTTCTTGAGGGTACTAAGGCTTGCTGGGCCCATGTTGAAAAGATCCGTGAGGATATTCGCGACTTCAAGGCTAACAACGGCCTTGACAAGGTCATCATCATGTGGACTGCCAACACTGAACGATACGCCGATCTGATCGAAGGTGTCAACGATACTGCCGACAACCTTCTCAAGGCCATCGAGCAGGGACACGAGGAGGTTTCTCCTTCCACCGTCTTTGCCGTTGCTTGTATCCTTGAGCAGGCCCCTTTCATCAACGGCTCCCCCCAGAACACCTTCGTCCCTGGAGCCATTGAGCTTGCTGAGAAGCACAACGCCTTCATTGGTGGTGATGATTTCAAGTCTGGCCAGACCAAGATGAAGTCTGCCCTCGTTGACTTCCTCATCAACGCCGGTATCAAGTTGACTTCGATTGCCAGCTACAACCACCTTGGCAACAACGATGGCAAGAACCTAAGCTCCCAGAAACAGTTCCGCTCCAAGGAGATCTCCAAGTCCAACGTTGTTGATGACATGGTTGAGGCTAACCACGTCCTTTACAAGAAGGGCGAGCACCCCGACCACTGCGTTGTCATCAAGTACATGCCTGCTGTCGCTGACAACAAGCGTGCTCTAGACGAGTACTACGCCGAGATTTTCATGGGTGGCCACCAGACCATTTCGTAAGTTGAAGCTGTTGCCCAGAATATGCGAGTAATGACTAATGATCTCTAGGCTGTTCAACATCTGCGAGGACTCCCTCCTTGCTTCTCCTCTGATCATCGACTTGGTCATCATTGCTGAGATGATGTCTCGCATCCAGTGGAAGGCCGTGTCTTCTGACGGTACTGCCACCACTGAGTACAAGAGCTTCCACAGCGTCCTGAGCGTTCTTAGCTACATGCTCAAGGCTCCTCTGACCCCTCCTGGCACTCCCGTCGTCAACGCTTTGGCTAAGCAGCGCGCTGCTCTGACTAACATCTTCCGTGCTTGCGTTGGCCTTGAGCCCGAGTCTGACATGACTCTAGAGCACAAGCTTTTCTAGGCATCTATACCTGTGCTTGATGCCGTTAATATCGATGCTTTGTGAAGAGGAGGAAGAGGAGGATGCTTAGGACAGTCTTTACCGGATACACGAATGGCGATGTGAAAAGGATAATAATTTTTCCTTAAAAAAGGGGGAGAGATAAAATAACTACATAGTCAATAGTTACCGAAATGAATGTGCCATCCTCCCCAATATCAATTCCGTAGTCGGGGTATTTGCTTTGCAGTGAAGTTGCGACATCACAAAGTCGTTGAGTGTCGTTTCCAGGTCAATGATACAAATCTAGAACTGAATTAGCAAGGATCGTCGTTATCTTTCCTTACAGGGGTGTTAATTGATTTTTTCGTGGCTGGTAGTAAACCTTACGCGGGATTGATGCGCTACAACGCGTCTCTCCACGCCAACGCCTCTCATGGCCCGCGCGTCGCGTAAAGCTCCCCACTACCACTTAGACCAGACCTTTCATTCACTCCACGTTATCATCCCTTCATTCCAAATTTTGATTTCTGAGGCGTCAAATTACTTATCATTCTATCCCTCGATCAATTCCCTTAGAACAGTTAATTCATATACCACTATTTCCCTCGCAATGGCCACCGCCTCTCGAGCTTATTCCCCCTTGTCATCGGCCGGAACTTCCGAACCACTATCACCACAATCCAAGAACAGAGCTCAACTCGCTGCTCTGGAGAGTAGCGAGGATGAAGCATCACCTTCAAAAAAGGTCACGAACGATAAACTCATAAACCATCTCGATCTACCACAACAACCCACACAAAATGAAGACGCGTCCGAGGAGTCGGAGGAGGACATTGTCAGACCCAGAGGCAAGCATGCGGCTAGAATGCAGGGAGTTACACGAACCGCACAGGCAGAAAACATGTCAAATCAGAATGAGACCGCTCGAGATAGAGTGAAGAAAAGACCCGAACAAGAGGAGAAGGAACACAACGTTGAGATGCCTGACGCTCAACCACAAGGAGATGACACCACTCCCGTTGCACGCCGAAGATTAGTCCGCAAGGCACCTTTATCACCAATTGCCAGAAACATTTCTCGAGGTTTCAGCCCAGAACTCGTCGTATCATCGCCTATTCGCCCCTCCCTATCCAAATCTATACAAAACAACTCGGATTCCGAAGACGACATGCCGGCCCTCAAGTCTGACCGCTTCAAAGCAATGACCGATCGTTACATGCAAAAGCGTCAAGCTGAGGATGCTGCCAAAGAAGCAAAAAAAGCCGAAAAACGTGCCCAACAAGAGGAACTTGCTCAAGAGATCGAGAACATGGTCTCAGATGGTGGTGATGATTCAGGCATTACTGATGACGAAGGTGGCCGGCGACTTACGCAGACGGATCGACCTAGTGCCCGGAAAGCGAGCAAGAAGGCCATCGAGGAGATGAACAGGGAAACTCAGAGAATGTCGAGAAACATGCAGTTGGCGCATACAGCTAAGACGCGAAAGAAGATAACCAAGAACAGTCTCTTTGAGCGTTTCAACTTCCGACCAGCAGGTGAACCACAACCAAAGGTTGCCAGTTCGAGTAGGGGGCCAACACCTCATAGCGATGTCGAGATGCAGGATGCCGATACACCCCCCAGTTCTCCACCAGTGTCTAAAGAAGCCGCCGAGGCTGCTGAGGCCCCAGAAGCCGTCGCCGAGGACGATGACATCGATTTACCAACCACGGATACTCTGGCTGAGACAACCAAGCTCAGGCTGGACAAGGGTAAAGGAAAGGCTGTTGAGGCACCAAAAGAACAGGCACAGCCAGCTCAGAAGCCCGAACGCCAATTCCGAGTCAAGCTTCCGCCCGTCCGAGCCAATGTCACCATGTTGGACTCGGATGACGAGTTGGAAATCATGACAACCACCAAAGACAAAGTTCGAGCTGTGTTTGACATGGCTCCTACCAAGAAGGCTCAAGAGCACAGCTCCGTTCAGGCACTGCGCGCCCTTGCACAAGTCAAGTCTCCTGGCAAGGAGACGAGACGAAAGAACGAAAACCACGGCATGACAGCAGGCGAACTTCAGACTTATCTCCAGCAGAAGGCTAGGCAACAAGCGAAAGTGGAGCGTGATCGCAGACTTGAAATGCTCAAGGCTCAAGGCCATGTCATCCAGACTGCGGAAGAGCGTGAGCGTGAGATGCAGGAGGCTGATGACATTTTCGCCAGGGCAAGAGAAGAGGCACAGAAGATCATGCAGAAAGAACGAGCCGCCGACAAAGAGGAAAAGAAGGCCAAGGGCGAAGTTGACCCCCTGGCTTGGGATGACAGTGATGATGAAGAGTACCAGGCATCTGGAGACGAAGCTGATGGAGAAGCATCAGCAGTTGAGCTTTCCGGATCTGAAGATGAGGACGCAGACGGCGATGAGGAGGAAGCCGAAGGTAACCCGACGATCGAGGGTGAGGCTGAAGACAGAGAGTCCGAGGTCTCCGCCGATGAGGATGATGACTCGACTCCTGTGGCCAGCCAAGATGTCAACGACGACGCTGAAGAAGTGCCAGCCATGAGGAAACGGCGTACACGAAAACCTGTTGTTCTTTCTGACGATGAAGAGGATGCAGTTGAAATGACACCGAAAGCGAAAACCACAGTACACATGTCACCTACAGTGCCTAACACTCAGTCTCCGATCGCACCCAGATCAGTACTACGCTCAGCTAAGAAGAACTTCATCCCTGGACTGCCTGTACAAGGGGCTGCCGGACTGGGGCTTACCCAGATCTTCGCCGGTACCATGGACGACAGCCAAATGGATTCTGCCAACGCCCCAACTCAGTCCATGATGCCCGATTTTGACCATTTTCCCGACTCCAACTTCTCTGCGACTATGGACGAGCCTATGGACGAGCCTATGGACGATATGGTTTTGGACAGCCAGAATGATGACACCCAAAAGACTACTCAAGGCGTCAAACTCGACTTTTCCCAATCCCAGATGCGTGGCCTCGACAGCTTGCTTCGTCAGGAAAGCACTCAAATCTCCGACATGATCGAATTCACTCAGGATGGGGGTCTTCAAACCCAAACACCCCTTAAGGATAGATTCATCGAGGCACCAATTTCCACTGCGGAGACCATGACGGCTGACCCTGAGGACCCAACCCAAGCCTCCCCGCTGGTTCGCCGCAGTCGTCTTCGTCGTAAAATGGAAATGTCTCAGCGCATTGAAGAGACCCCAGAGCCGACAGTCGCAGAGAAGCCTGACACAGCCTTCAACAAGTTGCAAGAGGGTGCAAAGAAGGAGAAGAACAAACGACACCAGGCAGAGTTTGACCACAAGAACAGTAAGGCCAAGGAGATGGTTCAGGAGCAGGCTGAGGAATCTGAGGACGAGTACGCTGGTTTGGGAGGTGTGGATGGCGAGGACAGTGACAATGAGTCTATCGCCTCACTTAAGGACATCATCGATGATGATGCCGGTAACGATGTTGACGAAGCCAAGCTCGCTGGGTTCTATGCGTAAGTTTCACCCACCTAATCATATACAACCGCGCTCTAATAGCATTTAGTGATCGAGAACGCGCGGAAGACGAGAAGCAAGTCGAAAAGCTTTTCAAAGACATCACAACTGGTATGCTTCGCCGCAAGCGAGGTGAAGGCTACGATCTCGACGACTCAGACGATGATGGCGAAGCTCGTCGGCGCATGAAGCGTCGGAATTTCGCCAAGATGCAAAAGGCACTGTTCGCCGATGAACGCGTGAAGAAGATTGCCGAGAAACCTGGAAATGAGGCTTTCCTGAAAACAATCGAGGACCGTGGCAGCGATGACGAAATGGACTTCCTTGATGCGCCTGAAGAGCCCAACGAGGCATCACAGTCTCAGAGTCAGGAAGAGGAGACCAGTAATGCTCAGACTGTTCCTGACAGTCAACCACAAAAGGTTCTCAGTCCTGTAGGCAACAGACCACCTGCTCATCTGCGTAGAACTAAAGATGGCCAGAAGCCATCCAACATCGGCGAAGTCCGGGAAACGTTGTCGAATCTGCTTGAAGAACCCCACGGTTCGGTCATCCCTGCAACCGAAGCCGGATCAGACAGCGAGGATGAAGGAGGTGCTCCTTCGCAAGCCCGCAGCGACAAGGAGAACGATGGACCCAATGCCCGCCGTGGCCGTGTCGCTATTGTTGACCGCATTAGCCTCAAGCGCAACAGCTCCTCAAACGTTAGCACTGACCGCCTTGCCTTTGCATCAGCATCTAGCTCTTCATTCAAGGTGCCTGCGCTGTTGCGTCGTGCGACGACCAATTCCTTCGTTTCTGGAACAGCTTCCACCACAAATTCTACGCCATCGACACAGGCTAATGGATTCGGAGAAGAGACCAAGATCAAAAAGGGAGCCAGCAAGAAGAGCGGCGTGCACGCCTTTGCACGAGACAGTGAGAGGCGAGCGAAGCTGGAACAGAATGAGCGAAAGAGAGAGGAAAGGAAGGTCAGGGGAGCAGAGAGGAGAATTGGAGTTGTGGGTGGTCTGTTGGGTAAGGGATCGTTTGAGTAAAGTGGCATGCAACGGAGTTCGTGTTTATATGAAGGAAATGTGTTTCGAAGGATTTGATATGCTGGCATGGAGTTGGACTGGATAAGGAATAATATGGAAGCTATTATGACAATAGTATTATACCTAGGTAGCGAACAATGTTGATTCATATTTCGAAATCGTTCACTGTTCGATTGTTCTCATGCTTCTGTGATTGGTGACTGATGCTTGCTGTGATATTGCCCCGCGTGGCCAGTTGACAATATATAGACATCACTGCCTGCTCCACCCCGTTTGAACGAGCCTAGCAAACAGATGCGGTTTTGTACGAAGCGTGTCGCTTTACCTGATTTAGTCTCTGTCTGATGGTTCTATCTCAAAAGACTTCACTTTCGACGAGAAATGTCTTGATTCGTGGGTGTTAGAGCCGTACTATCTTCAATTTTACGCAACTCTTAAGATCAGTCTGCAGCATGGTCTTGTTACAGCCAGGCTACGAAGAATGTTCTTCATAGCTAAAAGGTTAGTCGTTACCTACTGGAGAGCAAAAAGGAGCTGATGATATAGTTCGATATACGAGCACAGTTGTCACAAGAGCCAAAAAAGCATGGTTCCGCCCGGGATTGAACCCCATAACCAACTAGACCACGGAACCGAGAACTGAGTGTCATAGGTAGGTAACGCTTCATGCGGCTCAGCTATGAATTCAGCTACCTCAGCTCCACGTGGGCCGGAAATCATCCCCGAACAATTACATGCGAGTCGAACGGTTTGTTCCATTCATAAGACCGAGTGATCTAGCTGACCTTGGTGCGGGTAGTTGTGGTCAATATATTCTTCAAGCTCATCAGGAAGCTTCGGGGGCGGCCTCGTAACGTACCAAAGTTCTTTCAAGTCCTGGGCTGCCAACCACTCCTCAATATATGTGCTCTCCAAGAGAGGAGTGAAGATTGAAGCGTAAATTGATATCGAGAGTAAATTGACGAAGTGAAGTCCAACTTTTGAGAAATTGGTGAGAAGGCAAGTGTGGGCACTGGCGGGAGGAACAGCAGAAGCACCTGCCTAATGGTCATTCATAGCCAGTGATTTAGTGTCAGGCACACTCCGAATATCAGGAAAAGAACGCACTTGCCAACTGAACTTTGCAGCTACTTTCCTTTCCTCATTTGTAGTAGTACATGCTTGCAAGAAAATCCAATGACGACGTACCCAGCAAGAGAGTCATCGTCTACTGCCACGTGATATAAGTGATTGACCAAATTTGGGCTCAGAAATCATCCTCTGTTGCTCTTCAATCACAAAAACCAACAAATTATGTATGCTCTATGTTTGATATGGATGTCTTCTAATTCATTATTATCACGTTTGAAACGCCGACCCTGAAAACTGCACACCACCCAGGCCCAGCATTCTCTTCGTGAACAGCCACATCTCAAATGCCTCCAGCTTAATCTCCACGCGTATGAAGCCAACCCATGCCGCGAACAATCTCAATGCGTTGGGAGGCCAAAGAAGCGATCCGTTTTGGCTGATCTCTTCGAGCTGCTCGTGGAACACAGTCTTTGTGCAGTACCGCGCCAGAATCATGAAGGAGCGGATAGGACCCTGCCGTGTCTGGAGGTTCTCGTCCAGGCTGCGAGTGAGATCGTTCGTCTTGAGAATCAGGAGGATAATAGGAGGGACACGGCTAAGGAGCTGAACGAGGTCGACGATGAGACCCTCTTGTAGAGCACCGCTCATTGTCTTTTGCTCATCGGCTGTCCGTGTCTTGAGAATAGATCCAGACTTGCTGACAATGCTGAAGTCCCGGCCGGTGATTGCTGAAGCGAAAAGGGGGAAGTCCTTATCCTCGATCCCAGCAACTTCGTGAGCATACTTCTTCATACGGTCCATGTCGCCATCAATCACCGCCAGCCACATCTTGGCGTACGATCTTCGCAGGGGAAGCTCAATATCGCGGTAGAGACCATGGTCGTACAGGATGACATCGAAGTTAGGGCCGCGCCCGAGACCCCGGCGAGTAGTGTTCTTGCGAATTGCAATGTTACCGCCGTGAGGGTCGCAGTGTAACGGAGCGCCATCACCGAAAATCATTTCGTTGAAAATGCGGGCTAATGTGGCCGATACCTCATCGCGATCAATGCCATTCTTATCTAGGTACTCAAGATCATCGAGTCGGCTCCCAGCTTCGCACGCCATAACAATGATTCGTTTCTTAGCCCAGATGACTTCGGGGATAACCAGGGGCAACTGCGGGATCTTTGCAAAGTGCTCCTTCATGCGGCGGGCATTGCTAGCTTCCTCCTGGAAATCTAGCTCTTTAGGGAGAGACACGTCCATCTCGGACGAGAGCCATTCGAGGTCATATTCGGGAAAGAATCGCTTGAGTGTGGAAAACGTATACCGGGTAAGCGCGAGATCCAGGAGGGCCCAGCTCTGCAGCTCCGGATGTTGAACCTTGACCGCAACCTTTTGATCCGAGCCTTTGATGGACGCCAAATGCACCTGGGCAAGAGAGGCGGCACCAATTGGTTCAGGGGCGAAATCGGAGAAGTAATCCCAGAGCTCCTCTCCTGTGTCCCTGCGGAACATGTCTTCTATCGACGCGAACGAAGATACTGGGCACTTGTCCTGTAGCGGTATAAATGTGTTGGTCCATTCAGACGGCAGGAGGTAGTTCATGGCACTCTAGCATGGTTGTTATCATTCTGACATCGCAGGGTCTCAAAAGAATGGGCTTCATACCAAGTGCTGACCGAGTTTGATAAAAATACCTCCATTCTTCTCTAATACAACAAGGGTCCGCTCAGCGCAACGTTTATGGCATGCTTTGAGCATGCTTTCTTGTTCGTCATGATCCGCAGTTGTTTCTCTCGCATTCAATGTTGTTCGGTAACTATCCAGATTATTAGTCTTGCCCCTTGGGCGCTTTAATAAGGGGTCGCATACTCATTGATACACACAGCGAGCGCAACCGCAACTCTGCCTGTCCGTTCTGCCGCCTCATAGCTATTTTTGATATCGTCGGTAAACGCAAGTGCGGTTGCGCCTACAGTTCCAACACCGGCCGAGGCATATAATAGAGGCCGTCTGGGACCCGATCTATGACCATTGCTCCCCCGCGAGCCCCTCCCCGAAGCAAAACCTCTTGCGCTGACTTGTCGGAAGGGTTTGCTACGGAAAAATTGGCTCCTACAAGATAAGCAAGTCCATGGTCGAGGGGCGATGCGGGTCGCAAAGGCTGAGACAGATAAGGCGTTCATCTGGCCACCGAGGGACTCAAAAGGGTGAGGTATTAGGTAGCAAGGTAGGAATACTCATTCTAAAGGAGAATTACACAGCAAGCAAAGGACGAATACAGGCTTGCACTGACTGTAGTGGCCTGGCTTTAGGTCATGTCGTCAACCAAAATCAAGTCGACGGTTTTTTTGCTTGGATGTGCCGATTCCGATAAACCTCCGTCCCGCTCGGCTTGGGCCGGGTGCGATCTTCGGGGGGCGAATTGGCCACCCGCTTCGAAAAGATTAGTACGTATCGGCTCTTTTGGAGGAGATCTACAGCACGGCACGTGACCGCGCGACCGCGCGACCGCGTCTAGAGTTCAAACCTCTTTACACGACCACGCATCTCGTCATTGCCATACGAAACCTCTCCCACCTTCCAAGCTTCCCCTTCGAAATTGACTTGATATTGAACATACAAATTCTATGCAACAGAACTCTCAAAATCAAACAGCGAAAAATATGCTGTCTTTTGCCCCTTCCCCCATCTTCTCCGGTTCTTGGGACCATCGCCCAACTGTCTCATCGCCGCTCTCCTCTTCGCCGGTCCGCGCATCATCGCCACTTTCACCAATTGATCGAAACGCGCTTGCACAGCGACAGGTTCAGTCTTCTCCTATCAAGCCTCCGAATTTTAAGTTTGCTTCGCGTCCGGTGCGGCCAAATCCCGTCAACCGGAAGCGAGAGGAGGTACATGAAGGACGGCGAAAGCTGTTTCTTCAGAATGTGCGACAGAGTCGTGAGGACAAGGCGTGGCAACGTAGAGATATCGAGGGACAGGCAAGAAAATTTCACTGGCATCTTATATCACCACTGCTAATTCAAGTCACAGTTTTTGAAGACAAATTATCTTGCCGATCGGGGGCAGCTATCTCATGATGCTCCTGACATTACTGAGGCAGATATCGAAGAAGCCATGACTTTCTACCAAGACCATCCCCCAGCCTCTGAAGATGACGAGATGATGGATGAGGAAGATCAGCTTGAGGCCATGTTTGCATCCTACGAGGAACAGCAGACAGCTTCCTCACAACGACCGCCTTCGCCTACGCTATCAGATGAAGACTATGATGACGTTTTTGCTGAGCTTATTGCACAAGAACAGTCCCATCAGAGTACGCAGTCCCATCCGCAAGATCGAATGGACACGTCTGGGGATGTTGAGATGCAATAACGTGCCTCTGTTTACTTTTTCATTGCTTTGCATTTTAATCAAGTTTGGAGTTGGGGTCAATCGGAACCAAAGGCAAGGGAAGGGAAGGGATATGGCGCTTGGGGAATACCAATGGCATATCATCAGATGTGTGTATAGCTACTATTTTGGGAAAGGGTATATAGATGACTTGGAAGGAACATCCAGGCTTGGTATCTACTGAGGGTTACAGGCTTCATCTCCTGGGTTGAGGGCATCTTGTGCCGACTGCATGTCTCCAACTAGATCAGAGGGGGGCGATCCTGCTGCTTGCATCTGGGTGGCTAGTCAGTGACAAGGATTTCACGAGTGAGGACGTGGAGAATTTAACAAACCTTCTGCATCTTGTCCACAATAAACTCGCGGTCCGTCGCGTTAGAATCCGAGTATGTCTTCTGCTCAAACTTGGCCACAATCTCACGCACAATGGACTGCTGGTCTTCATAGCGCTTCAAGTCCTCCTTGGGGGTCGAGTCCCGATTCTTGATGAGCCACTCGGGAAACTTCTCATCGAGCTCCTTCATAGGCTCGTAGAGGATTTCCTTATTAGTGAGCTGCTCCATCATGCCCATAAGCATCTTGGAGAACTCCTCTTCGCTGCCCTCGCCACTTAGATCACCAAGGTCACCTGATGATAGCTGCTTGAGCATCTCGGACATGAAGTCATCACCGGAACTTGAGGCAGCAGCAGCTGTGGCTTGGTCTCCCGACGCTTGCATACGCTCCATGGTACGCTTGATGGTGTCTTGAAAGCAAGCATCCTCTGGCACTGCTTGTGGGGCCGGTCCTTTGGAGGCGCTTGGAGGTGGCGCATCCCCAGTACCTTCTGCTGCAGCGATGTGCTTGAAGATATCTTCGAATTGTGCTTGCATGTCCGGCTGTAAGAATGTCAGTGCTCATAGTCGCATTGGTATTTTATGGTGAGATGGAACTTACAGACTGCTCAAGCTCACCTAGTAGATCGGCCATACCAGCCTGTAGCTGCTTGGCGAACTCTTCTTCTGAGAATGCATCTTCAACTTCGGGCTGCTTGCCAGATGACGCAGAGTCCTTTGGAGCCTCTGGTTCGCCTGAAGCAGTAGCAGTAGCAGTAGCAGTAGCAGTAGCAGCAGCAGCAGCAGCCTGGGAAGGCTTGGTTTGATCCAGCTTGACGGCAGAGAACTCATCCAACATATCTGAGAATAGTCAGTCAAAATACACTCAGACTTTCCGTTCATTTTCAGCATACCATCTAAATCGTCAAGGTCATCTTCATCAGGGTCTGGAACATCCTCCAATTCATCCATAGGCTTTGCGGGCTCAACAGCTGGTGTTGGGAGAGTGACGGCCTTTTCCACCACAACTTCTGCCGCAGCGGCAGCCTCTGAAGCAGGTTCTTTGTGAGATTCCTCTAGAGAAGCAGCTTCTGGGACAGACTCTTGAGGAGAAGTCTCTTGAGGAGCAGCTGTGGGTGTCTCTTGAGGGACAACCTCTTGGGCAATCGCCTCTTCGGGTGATGCCTTCTTGGGAGAAGGTTCCTCGGGAGAAGTCTTCTGGAGAACAGGCTCTAAAGCAGTTTCTTTAGAAACGGTCTCTTGAGGGGTAGTCTCTTGAGGGGTAGTCTCTTGAGGAGCAGTCCCTTGAGGAGCAACCTCTTGGGGAGCAGCCTTGGACGGCTCTGCCTCTGGAGCGGGAGTCACCGTCGAAGGAATAGATACAGGAGGATCGGCGACCGGGACATCGGGCATGGGAGAGTCAGACGAAGCGGGAGCAGCGACAGCCTCAGCTTTGATGTCTTTGATCTCCTCCTTCCTGTCTTCTTTCACCTCATCTTTGACGTCCTCCTTGACAGCTTCTTTAAGCTCTTCCTTGACCTCCTCCTTCAAGGCGATTTCTGTATCCTTGTCGGCGCTCATGACAACTCACTCTACACCCCCGTAGATGAAAATGAGACAGAAAAGCTAGCAGGATTCAGATGATGTCTCGAGTGTATGTTCGTGACAGGCGTAAAGACTTGGGAGAGTGAGGCTGCGCTGTATAAGCTCAGTTGTAGGTAATTTATGCCACTCGACAATACGCGGGCAATGTTGAGGTGAACGGCGGGATGTCCGCTTCAAGCAGCCTAGTGCTAGTTAAACACTGAGCCGAGGTGATCTACTAGGCGCGCTCTAAGCAGTCTCCCTCAAGCTGCTGATGGCGGGAAAGCCTCTCACTGGTAGGTTAATACGGGCGTTGGGGGTCACCGTCACCCCGCCAAAAACAGCGCTGTGAGTCCTACTGAACAGGACTGAATGGCCACATGGCGGGGGCTTGCCGAAAAGGGACGTGCCCCCACAGCGAGTTTTGGCCTGTGCATCGAATCATGAAAAAGACGTCGCTTCGTCAATTGCACCCGACGTCCGCGCAAACAATAAGGCCTTTGAGGTGGCTTCGATTCGATTTCTTTCTCCGTCAGCCTACTTCCCGCAAAACCGCTTCTTTTTTCAACGGCCGAGGCAAACTGCGATCCTGTGTACCTGACTAAGATCCCGTAGTGACTTTTCATCCGCCCATCGCTACCATAAAGTCTCGTGCATTCTATTCTTCGATCTCTCGCGCGACTCGACGATCTCGTGTTCGCATACCTTCCACCCGTGAACAGCTCTACATTCATCCCACCTTCGACCGACCTCGCCTCAAGACGAAATTATGGCGTTGTGCCAGAACCGATTACAAGAGGAGAGGTGAGATCTTGCAAAGCACGCATGGGACTGGACTATACTGAAACTCAAGAAGGAAGCAGTGGCGACGAGACCATCCCTTCGGCTTCTATGCGAAACCTCAGCGCACCAAAGAGGGCGTCCTCGATGTCAAGAACTGGGAGTGCGGAATCCCTGGAAAGGACAATACAATTTGGTCTGGTGGACTCTTCAAGCTGACCATTGCTTTCCCTGACGGCGAGTACCAAAATCCCTTGCACCCTGTGGTGCTTCTATGACCTGTGCTAATATGTCTTCGTAACAGAGTATCCCACAAAGCCTCCCAAGTGTAAGCGATCAAACTTGTGACAAACTTCATAAAGGATTCTATGCTGACACACGCCCAGGCAAATTTGTCCCTCCTCTGTTTCACCCCAACGTCTACCCCTCAGGCACCGTCTGCCTGTCTATCCTCAACGAAGAAGAGGCATGGAAGCCCGCCATTACTGTCAAGCAAATTCTGCTGGGTATCCAGGACCTCCTCAACGATCCCAACCCCGAGTCTCCTGCCCAGGCGGAAGCGTACAACCTTTTCAAGAGAGATCGTGCCGAGTACGAGAAGCGAGTTCGTCGTACGGTCCGCGAGAACCCCACTCCCTGAGGAGTATTTCGGAGTTTTCCGGTAGGTAGACAGACTATTTCGACGGGATTTTTCTTTGTAGGGAACCTTAGGCTATGGCGTTTAGGGAAATACCAAGGCGGAAATTCACTTGGAGTCCGTGAGGGGGAGTGCAGGACTCACGGGGCGATGCTTTGTAACACAACCTGATCTGAGGCGCGCGAAGATATGACGAGAAATGGGTGCTAGGCATGGATCTTATAGCGCTTCAAGAACGGGCAACATTAGTCAGGCCACGGCGAGAGCGTGCTCCTTTGAATCTCGAGAAAGTCTTTTTTTCATGCAGTGTTACATTTCCCGGCAGTTGATTAGGTAGAGGCCGCTGTCGGTTCCATATGTTCCAGGATTTAGGCCGGCGAGTGAATCACTTGCGGCTGCGTTGTCGGAATATGTCTGGGATCTGTCCCCACTATCCCAGTCTTTATCGTTGACGGTAGATATTCTTCGAAGGTTGCATTGTCTCGGAGACTGATATTCGATATTAGCTACGTGAGCCCGTATGACCGCTGCATTCCTCTTATCAAGTGTCAAAGTCAAGAATTTATTCAAGTTATGTAATTCGTCTGCTTTTGACCGCCAATAAAGTCAGCCAAATTACGTGCCGAAGTCGGCCACGCGACTCACTCACACCCAGAAAAAACCTTTGGCCTGGGACGTTGACAGTGTGGTAGAGCCGTTATCTATCAACGGACTGGCCATTCCGCCCGTACCTATACAAGCGATTGAGTTTGAGGTAAGTGCTAGAACGAGAGAATAGAACCATGTCGATCGTGACGAGTGAGCTCAATTAGCATCTTACTCATGCCGGTGACCATCACAGTGGATAGATATGCTCATCCGCGTCCGCAGCGGAGCATCTTGTGGATAACCTTAACGATCCACGAGTGAATTGAATCTGGCCATAACCGCGAATAACCTTGCGCCTTCTAGCTTCCAGGTACTGTCTACCTCACTTATCGCCTGTCCTGTGCCGGCGGAAGGAGGGTGGAGTTTTGTTAGGTATGACTCCTCTTTTCTTTTCCCTTTTGAGGCGAGCTACTACTAAATATTAATCTTGTCTCGTCCCGGCCCTTTCTTTCCCTCTCACTATCCTCCGTCAACCACTTCCCTACTTTGTAAACACATACCGTGCGCAATCTTCTGCAATCGCAATCATGTGTGGTATCTTCGCCTGTCATCGGTACGCTCCCCCCCCCTTCGCGAACATGAACATGGATCTTTTTTGGTGCTTTGGAGGGGCAAGGCACGGAGCATGAGGACCCCGCCATGAGTTGGAACTGGGAACGGAATTGAAATCACCCCGCGGTCGGAGGGGAAAAGTTGTTGCAGGATCATGGCGCGACTGACATTTGGCCCTCCTACAGTCATCCCGACGTGGAAAAGTTCAAGCCCACGGCTCTGAAGCTTGCCAAGCAGTATGTTTCTCCCTTCGCTCTTAACAGAAAAGAAATATCAGAACTGACTTGCCTGGCATAGAATCCGTCACCGTGGCCCCGATTGGAGTGAGTGACAGGATCTTCGCCGTCACACGACCGCAGAAACTAACGTCGCATGTCTAGGTGGAAGCGTTATCGCCAACCACACCAGTAAGTCAATTGGGTTCCAAAATCGTGGAACTCATAGCCCTGACTCTTCTGTCTAGTCCTCTGCCATGAGCGTCTTAGCATTGTCGGTGTCGGTAAGTCGTAGCCCTTTGTGCCTACGCGGATGTCCTCCCGACTAACAATTCTCTTACAGAGTCGGGCGCCCAACCCCTGACCAACGCCGATGACAGCATTATTCTCGCCGTCAACGGTGAGATCTACAACCATCGTCACATCCGAAAGAACCTCAAGGAGCAATACCACTTCAAGACCACCTCCGATTGCGAGGTCATCATTCCCTTGGTAAGAGGAGCACCTGGCTCATGAATTGTGCATGGAAACCAAGCTCACAACGACTTCTGAACAGTACACCGAGTTTGACACCGATTGCCCCAACCACCTCGATGGCATGTTCTCCTTTGTTCTCTACGACAAGAAGCGGGACCGCACAATTGCCGCTCGCGACCCTATCGGTATCACTACCTTCTACCAGGGCTGGTCCACCAAGGAGCCCGGGGCTGTCTACTTCGCTTCCGAGTTAAAGTGCTTGCACAGCGTCTGTGACAAGATCGTCGCTTTCCCTCCTGGCCACGTTTACGACTCCAAGACTGGCGAGACCACTCGCTACTTCAACCCCTCTTGGTGGGACCCCAAGAAGGTCCCCAGCACCCCCGTTGATTACAAGGTGCTCCGACATGCTCTTGAGAAGTCTGTCCGAAAGCGACTGATGGCCGAGGTTCCCTTCGGTGTTTTGCTCTCTGGCGGCCTTGACTCGAGTCTGACAGCCTCCATCGCCCAGCGTGAGGTGACTAGACTTCGAAAACAGGCTCTTGAAGCCAATGGCAACGTCCTCCCTGTCGAGAACCCCGATACCGGAGAGGGTCTTGTTGGTATTGATGATGACGACCACATCGACACCCTCACATACCTTCCCCAGCTCAACTCCTTCTCAATTGGTCTGCCTGGCTCTCCCGACAACAAGGCTGCCCTCGAGGTTGCCAAATTCCTGGGCACCAAGCACCACGTTATGACCTTCACTATTGAGGACGGTCTTAATGCTCTTTCCGATGTGATTTTCCACCTCGAGTCCTACGATGTCACCACTATCCGAGCCTCGACCCCTATGTACCTCTTGTCGCGAAAGATCAAGGCTATGGGTATTAAGATGGTTCTGAGCGGAGAGGGTAGTGACGAGATCTTCGGCGGTTACCTATACTTCCACGGTGCCCCCGACAAGGAGGCTTTCCACGAGGAGACCGTCCGCCGTGTTAAGAACCTGCACTTGGCCGATTGCCTTCGAGCCAATAAGTCTACCTCTGCTTGGGGCCTGGAGGCTCGTGTTCCATTTCTCGACAAGGAGGTAAGTTGGCGTTCATCCCAGCAATTAGGACCTAGATGCTAATGAAGAAACAGTTCCTCGAGACCTCTATGAACATTGACCCCCAGGAGAAGATGATCACCAAGGATAAGATTGAGAAGTACATCATCCGCAAGGCTTTCGATACCACGGACGAGCCTGACGAGCAGCCTTATCTCCCCGACAACATCCTCTGGCGACAGAAGGAGCAGTTCTCCGACGGCGTGGGCTACGGATGGATTGATTCCCTGAAGGACACTGCTGAGAAGCAAGTGACAGACGAGATGATGAAGAACCCCAAGCCTGAGTGGGGTAACGATATCCCCGACACCAAGGAGGCGTATGTTGTCACCCGTCCTGCAGGAGGGGTTGCATGAGGCTAACAAGTGATAGTTACTGGTACCGATGCATGTTCGACGAGCACTTCCCTCCTCATTGCGCCTCAACAGTCATGCGCTGGACTCCCACTTGGTCCAAGCAGAGTGACCCCAGTGGCCGGTATGTGATATATATGTGCCCCAAGTACCGAAAAGACTTGGAGGTAGAGCATGAAGAAACGGTTACTAACATACCACTACAGAGCCATTTCCACCCACAACGCCAAGTACGATAACGCGGCTTAATGACATGACGAATCAAGCAAGACGCCAAGTAGAGATGTCTTGTTTAGCTTATTGTAACTTATACTATTTGAGGTATCTGTCGTGAATCTGATCTAAGGAGCATCTCTGTGTCTCATTTTCTTGGAAGTAGAGAAAAAGGCGTCTGGGGGTTATTTAGCTTCCTCCATAGGATGATGACGGTAAAAGGGACGGATGGAAAACATGGGTATGGGTATCAAGAATGAAGACAAAAGCTCTGGAAAGAGAAAAAACGGACTGTGCATTTTGGTACGAGTGTCGGCGAATACTTAATATTGCATTCCACGTACTTGGTACATTTTGCATTGCGCCGCTTGAGTTGTTTATGCATGAAGGGTCTCGATGGCGAAGAAGTCATGGATGAAAGGGTGTGGTGAGCTGGCCAATGGGCGAGCGATATTCTTAGACGTGGGCTTGACGTTCCAGTTTATCGATGCAGCGTTTCTGCTCCGTACTCAAGTACAAGACTGCTTCAGTAACTACTATTATCTTTGGGCAGTTATGGGTCGGAGCATTCTGTTTCGGCTTATGGCAGTGGTTCGTTAGTGATGGAGTTACCTGAGTTGTTAGTTGTTAGTCTCTGAGCTGTTCATGCGTTGACGAAATGCAAACTAAAATTGGATATATTCAAAACATGTTGGGCAGCGACCGGTGCTGGCATCCGCTGCATGGGGAAATAGACGACCGAAAGGCCTTGCATGGCATTGCAATGGCAGATAGCCTGACATTGAGAAAATGAGGGTCCATCAAGACCATGACAAGTGAATGCTTGGTGGTGTTGCGACTGACAGCAACCCGCCCTCGTTATTACCCAATTAACTCCTCCGGCTTCTTAATTGAGCAACTTTTTTCATAGCCGTCGTTCTTTGACATTACCCCTCCACGTGGGCCCCTGCCTTGGGGATATTGATTAAATTAATTACATGATCTTCAGCTAAAACTTGTCCAGGTCTTTCGTCACCCGGCCAAGAGCCAAAGTGACACAGTCCCGATATCAGCCGACTTGGGTTATCCATGTGCCAATTCCCCTACTCAGGCGCCGCACAGGCCTGACAGGGCCTGTAGCAGTCCAACACCCCGGAGCTTGGGCCGTGTGGAGCCTGCCTGCTGTGCCTGAGCGACCCTTGCTTTAGCGGGGGCCCCAACAATAAAACCCTGTGCAGAAGATCAGCCCTGTGTGAATACATGCCCAAATATTTTCTGCCGGGCTCCTCCATCATCTCCCGCCCTTTGGTCTGATCTCCTCCTTCTCCGTTCCCGTTCTCATTCCCTCACCATCTCCATCTTCATCACATCTATTCTTTGAAACTCATAATCTTCAAGATACCAAACACCGCAACCATGTCTGTCCCCGCCTTCTCCGACATCGCCAAGCCGGCCAACGATGTATGTCTCTTCTTAACCCTCCCCCGCGTTGTGTTGACTGCTATATCTCGATTTTCTCGAGCTGTGACTATGTCACGGCTTCAGTCAGTCTGTTTCTCGCTCTGTCGGATCTCGCACCGAGAAGTGGGCCGGATAATACAGCTCTGAGATGCCAATTGCTTCAACGTTCGAAACAACTGAAATTGCTACACCTACCTACTGCAATATCTTTCATGGGCTCTGCTGACTTTTGCGCTTCTTTTTTGCGCCGCTTCATAGCTCCTCAACAAGGATTTCTACCACCTTTCTGCCACCACCTTCGAGTTCAAGGACACCGCCCCCAATGGCGTTGCCTTCAAGGTCACTGGCAAGTCCAGCCACGAGAAGGCCACCTCTGCTGCTGTAAGTCTTGCCTTCCCAGCAACCTCAATGGCAGGCCATCTTTGCTTGTTCGGGGCTTCGGAAGCTAGTGTTCGGTCTACCGCGGCTTTTCATAGCCGTTGTTGACTCAATTCATTACAGCCTCAACTGGAGCCCCTCGAGAACTTGGAAAGGCCTTGCTTTGTAGCTTCCGATTACTGACATGAGCCTTGCAGATTGAGGGAAAATACACCGACAAGCCTACCGGTACGACATCACCATCTTTTCCTTCAATACCTTTGCTTTCACCATCTGAAGCTCCGTCTGTGTCTCCACCACCCATACCCAAACCCCGTCGCATAAAACAAAATCTCCCCTCCCTCAGTGTATCGCGAATCCTTGGGCCCAAAACTGGTTGGCCGATCGGATTTGCGACGCTTTTTCAACCTGGCTATGTTCAGCTGCTAATGTTCTACTCCCGCACAGGCCTGACACTCACCCAGACCTGGAACACCGCCAACGCTCTCGACACCAAGATCGAGGTCGCCGACTCCCTCGCCAAGGGCCTCAAGCTCGAGGGTCTCTTCAACTTCCTCCCCGCCACCGCCGCGAAGGGTGCTAAGTTCAACCTCCACTTCAAGCAGCCCGGTTTCCACGGCCGTGCTTTCTTCGACCTCCTCAAGGGCCCCGTCGCTAACGTCGATGCCGTTGTCGGCCACGAGGGTTTCCTCGCTGGTGCCTCCGCTGGCTACGATGCCAACAAGGCTGCTCTGACCGCCTACAGCGCCGCTGTTGGTTACGCCGCTCCCCAGTACAGCGCTGCCATCACCGCTTCCGACAACCTCAGCGTCTTCGCTGCCTCTTACTACCACAAGGTTAACTCCCAGGTCGAGGCTGGTGCCAAGGCTACCTGGAACTCCAAGACCGGCAACGCTGTCGGCCTCGAGGTTGCCAGCAAGTACCGCATCGACCCTGTCTCTTTCACCAAGGTCCGTATGGTCAGATTTGGATAATTGTAAGGTTCATGACTGACTCGTGCTCCAAAATATAGGTCAAGATCAACGACCGTGGTATTGCTGCTCTCGCCTACAACGTCCTCCTCCGCGAGGGTGTCACCCTGGGTCTCGGTGGCTCTTTCGACACCCAGAAGCTCGACCAGGCTACCCACAAGCTCGGAGCCAGCTTCACCTTCGAGGGTTAAACTGCTTCTAAAAACAATATCTCTCACCAGCATCTAGCTTAGAATCCCCGCTAGAATCTCCCGCTCCAGAGTTGTCCCGCCCTTAACAGCTCTTGTACCTTACAGGCTTGCATTGCGGTGGTCTCAAAGGATGTAGATTATCTCAATAAAAATTCTTAAAGACCATGTCAAGCCGTATTTTAATGCAGTAGTGTTGTCGAAAGTCTTCTGCTCTTGCGCTTGCAAAGAATAAACCCTATTTAACCAATGTTTTGACGTACCTATGCCATTAAACTCCACTGGTACTGACAGGTGTAAGTCTGCGCTCAGTATGTACTCTGCTCGTTATGAAGCAAGAGGATACAGCTTCCAACTCTTTCTTCCATGCCTGTTTAGTGCTTCTCTTTTTTCGGCTGCCCAATACTCATGAATTGTATATATACAAGAGGCGCCAATAAAGTAGTAGCCAGAATGCCCGATATTATGATGAAATGTCCTGTAATGGTCGTCTGCGGCTCAAATTCGATGTCATCGTCACCCACCGCGCGTCTGTGCCTCCGATCTTTGCGTCGTTGGTCCTCTCGTCGATGTGTTCGCGTGTGGCCGTCCCTATCGAAATGAGGAACATCGTCCTGGTGCCCAAATGGGTCGTCGCCTGGTCCCATCCCTCCATGAGACGAAGACTCATGACTAAAAGGGTTTCCCCATGGGTTCTGTTGGTGATTATGCGATGCGCTCTGTTCATGTGATGACGCGCCACCGCCGCCAGTGCTTTCCTCATGCGCTTTTCGACGTTTGTCGGCTTGCTCTCCCCATCCTCCGCTGCGGTAGAAACTGGGGGGTGGACCGCGAAAGGCACCCCTTCTGCGACTCAGGCCTGAAGGCGCGCGACCGCCGGGCTGGTGGGAGTGGTAAGAGCCGCGATGGGCGTGAGTTTGCGGTGGGTGGTGATGCAGACGGAGAACATCGCGGTCGTAGGCTGCGCGGCGATTTTTGTCGGACAGAACAGTATATGACTCGGATATGAGGGAGAAGGTGGAGGCCGTGTTAGGATCCGATCGGTTTGCGTCAGGATGATGGGTTTTTGAGAGGGAGTAGAAAGATCTGAAACAGATGTCAGCTACATCATCAACAGAAGGATCTGTAGATCATGACAATACTTTTTAATCTCGGCTGGCGTAGCATCGTGCCGTATATTTAGCCGCTCGTAATGATTCTTATGCGCAACCTCATCATGTCGCCCTCTTCGCTGCTGAGGTTGCAGTCCATGTCCGGCGAGAGTTTGTGTCCGACACCGGAGGGGTCTGGCGTCGCAGACGGGAAGAATTGGCGCCGGGCGCAGGCTACAGAGGAAAGAGGGACGCAGCGGCATGCCGCATTACGGTCGTATAAATAGAAATAAGGGAGGGGGGAGAGTAAGATTCGAGATTGGAAAGGTGGGAAGGTGCTGACGAGATAGTGGTTTTTGGTGGTGATGTAATCTATGAGCTTTCGAGGGCCGAAGCTTGTATGCGCCAGGCGGGGTAATGCGTGTAGCGGGACGATTTGAAAGTTATGATGAGCATGTGTAAAAGTCAATGACATCAAGGTGCTACCGACGTAGCAAAATAAACCGTTCTGTGAGGCCATTGATATCATGCACGAGCCACACGGTTGTGTATGTTTACTTCTACTGTGCCGCCTTGTCATGTCTTTTGAATCTCGAATGCAGGGGTCTCGACATCATATGACAAGTCAGTGCAGACCATATTATGTAGTGTTTTTCAAATCAAATATTTGCGAGTGCACTCCGTTCAAACAGCCAATTGTGGTTAAAATCGTCTTGTTACATCCAAGGTCATTATTATTCAGACTTCATATATCCAGAGGACTAGGCTCCTGTTCGCCTGGCCCATTAAAACACCAATATCCAAGATTGCACCGAATGAAATCGTATAGCTTAGTGTCCAAACTTCCACCATGATGTCTTTTTCTTAGGTGCCTCAGCCTCCTCACCCTTGGGGCGCTTCAAGGGATGAGCCTCAGTGTTGAGCACCCACTCATCCAAGCTGATAACGCCGGGGTCTTCAAAGGTGAGGTAGAAGTACTTGATTGTCTCGGACATCCAGAAGGTCTAGAACAAAACGTCAGCATCTATCAATAATTGAGGAACCAGGACAACTTACCTCCATGTTATCACGCTTGTCGCTGCCCTTCCTGTTAACATCGCTAACTGTAGCAAATGCCTCTTCAGTCTCAGTTTGCTTGACAATGGCCTCCCACATGCGCCAAGCGGAATCGCGCCAGACATCGTCGCCTGTGATACGCCACATGTAAAAGACACTCTCGATAGCCTCAGGGCGCAGCCGATACTCAGAGTTGCGCACACGGACAAAGCCCTCGGGAAGCTTGTCCTTCTTCTCCACAGGCTTGTCACTCCAGCGACACTTGCTGGTGATGGACTCGCAGGGTTCCAGCTGAGCAATCTCAGGCATGATATTGGTGGGGAAAGCGTCATACGCCCACACGCAGCCAGCCGTCAGACGAGAGCCGAGGTCAACAAGGTCACTTCGTGATAGCAGCTTACCAGCCAGAGCATAGGTACCACCGACGAAGCACGTCAAGTGTTGCATCTCGGCGGTAAGCTCAGGCTTGGCACCCTCATCGCCTGCCAGGATATTACCCGACATGAGGATGTTGAGGTCATTGGGGTTGCGAGGCTTGTAGAGGATGTGCTTCGTGGCGGTGTCGAGAGCCTTGGTGGTCATCTCGACGTATTCGGGATCCAAGCCACCCAGCAAAGCGTGCATCTTAGGTAAGTACTCATAGAGGGAATCTGCACCGGCTCCGAGTGTGAATCGAGACTCGTCGACCTTCTCGTCACGATAGTTCATGACATGAGGCCACAGACCAGGAACCTTGGTCTTATCCTGGCTGCGGTAGAAGAACTTCTTGATACGCTCAGTGGCATCGTAGTACTTGGGATTGCCAGTGATCTGGGACAGACGAGTGAACTCGAGGCACATGGAGCCACCAGCCGCACCAGACATTTGCTCGTCAGCCTGCTGAGTGCCGCTCTTGGCGGCCTCGAAGTAGAGCCAGTGGGACGGCAGACGATTGGGGGTATCAAACGCAGCGTAGAGCATCTCGCCTAGTTCAATGGCCTTGCCGAGCAAGACAGCTTCGTCGGAAAGCTCGTAGGCGGAGATGAGGCCACCGAGGTGACGAATGGTCACCTCAAACAGGTTGAGGTAATCGTCTCCAGTGCGGGACCAATCGATCATGGCGACAACCTGGACGGCTTCCTTGAACTCATCCTTCATATCGAGTATCCAGAGAGTGTCGAGGGCATCGACAATCTGGGCAGCCCAGCCAGAAAAGGTCGTCTTTCCATGGAGGGAGACGGGCGCGAGCTCATCCCAGCCCCACGCATGCTTCTTGTAAGCCTGCCAAGTCTTGATGAAAGCCTCCTTGATGGCCGCCTTTCTGGCGGTTGTCTCGGTATCCTCCTTATAGTCGTCGGGACGCTCGTTTTGGATTCGGGGCAGCACCTTAAAGGTGCCGTTCGGGGGACCCTTGATATCCTCGGCGGGGTGGTAAACCTGCTGCTTGCTCCAGTCGTAGCTGCTGGGGAGGTAGTTGTAGGTGCCGATTCTCACGGTGCGATAGCGCTCGTAAGGACGAAAGTTATGAATGAGGAACCACGCGATGGCGATGAAGAGGAAGAGGCTGATGTAGCGACGACCTGGTCGTCCTTGGAAAGTGGCCAACATTATTATATAATGATTATGATGGGCGCATCGCGGGTTGAAAGTCTAAGAGTTGAAGTAAGGTAGTTATCTCGCCTGCTTCAAGGGAAATAACAGTCAATTAACGCAAAGGAGTGACGAGAAGTGTGAAGCCCAAAGAGAAAGAAAGAGAGAAAAAATAGTGACAGATGTAAGTGCAGGAGGCACGTAGCGGGCGTCGACAAGGAGAGAAAGGGTGAGGCAGGCAGATCTAATACAACTCAAACTGTCCAAGTAGAGGAGAGACAAAACTCAGGGAGCCAATAGTCAGGCTAAGCCCTCCAACTCTAACTCCAACTCCAACTCCAAGGGAGAGGGTGACGTGCGATATGCAGCCACAGGGGGGGGCTTCCATCCTATACATGCCAATTCGAGGCACGTACCCTTGACCGCAGAGATGCACTTTCAATTTTCAATTCAATTCGATTTATCTACTCTGTATACTATTATAACATTATCCTATAGACCTATACGTGTGCTTAGCTTTCAGACTGAAGTGCTCTATTCCACCAAGGCCAACCAAAACAGTCACCTAAGCCCACCTAGACAATGTCATAGCGCCACGGTCCAGACCTCCCCGTATACGTTGGATTAACACCAAACATCCCGCGACCCCTGGATAATTACAATCCAACCCCTGCTCCACTGACGTGTTTCTGGAGCCCGCGTAATACTCGCCTCGTTAACAAAGTTCATGAGATGCTTCTTGACATTCCATTAAATCCCTTGCTTCAACCCCGCAATATGTAAGGTACATGTTTCTGCATAAGGGCCGTGCTGTATCTAGATCAAAAGAACGACTCAAGTTTATTTTCTATCTGGTAATGACTGACTGAGGTGAACTCGAAATCCCAATATTCTCAACCTAGACGCGAGTCCTTCGATTTGGTTTCTACCGCCATGGTGTATGGCGTCTCTTCCATCATCTAGCCTCACACGACGATACCGGGGCATTATCTGTCGTCGCTGGCCACCTCTCACCAAGTCGTCTAGCTTCGTCTCTCAACTCCTCCGCTATTGTAATGTTGTCAAAGATCAAGACAATCTGCACCTGCCGGACCGGCTGCGGCCCTGTAAAGGGCCCTCGTAGGTCGTCCCACTGGCAACGCAACTCATGTGTCTCTCTCCTGGCTTGTCTGGCCGGGCGTCGTCCAAGAGTAGGACACGACACGGTCTCCGCAAGGAAGAGCGGGCTTGACCGTGTAGACCTTGCTGGAAAGGCTTCCGAAGGTGACGAGGATTTGCCCCCCGCGCTTGGTGATCCGGCGGTGGTGGCAAGTCGTGCAGCAGAGCCCGTGGGATGCAAAATTGGAATCATCTACCCGTAGCGCTCATGTTGTCTTTCAGTCGTAGCCTCCCCCAATCTGGCTGTGGAATGCAGTACTGACGCTCTTCTCGTCATCGTCCAAGCGTCGTCCGTAACCGTTGCCGGGAACCATGCGTCCGCTGCTCTCGACGTACTGTTTGAGTCGGTCGCTTTGGCTGTACGAAACAGGTCGCATGCCTGTGACAGCATCGTGGAGCCCTGCCCCAAGGCTGACACCGCCCTGTCCAACTCCTTTGCCACCAATCACGCTCGAAGATGCGTCCGTATACTCCGAGTTGGCCACGCTCTCGCCTGCAACACTTTCCGTAGCACGGCCACGGCTCTTGCCGCCTCGGCTGGGGGTCGCAACGCCGGGTAGACCGGGCCATTGATCTGGAGTAAAGCTTGAGAACATAGGGGGGAAGGCACTGTTGAGCGAGGCACCGCCGAATGCAGATCCGTGGACAGAAGACACATCATCAGGAATGTACGACACCATAGAGCCCAGATCGAAATCGCGGCCCGATGCCGATGGAGGCGGGTTGAAACGCCCTCCATTGGAATAGCTGCCGGCCCCAAACTGCTGCTGCTGGTTCTTCTGACGAAAGCTAACCTTGGGTCGGCTGAACTGGAGCAGGCATGCCTGGAGGTTGGTCAAGGGGCCCTCCACAAAGCACTTGCGATCCTTGAAATGGACAAGCAGATTGTGCCAGAGCTCGTGCTTGGACAGAACCTTGGGGTTACCAAGAATGACAAGACCGTACTTGGCTCTGGTCAAGGCCACGTTCAAACGGCGAGGGTCAGACAAGAAACCGATACCCTGATTGTCGTTGGATCGAACACAAGAAAGGACGATGAAATCCTTTTCACGGCCCTGGAAAGCATCAACCGAAGCAACTTCCACTTCCTTGTAGTACTCCTTCTTGTAGGTTCCCGAGTTCTGCATTGTTGTCACGATGTAGCTTCGCTGACCCTCATATGGAGTAATAACACCAATATCGGCGGGCTTGACACCAGCCTTGAAAAACCGGGTGACTGCCTTCTCGACGTTGGATGCTTCCGTGCGGTTGAGGTAAGATGTTCCAGAGGCAGAAATTTCCTCGTGGCCCAAGTTGGACCAGAACATCATGGGCATCTCCCCTACCGGCCAAGGGAAGTCAACATCCTTCCGCAGGCGGTTCTCATGGGTGACACCGTTTTGCAGGCTACCATCGTAGAACATGTTGGAGGGGAACTCGGATAGACAAGGGTGCATTCGGTACTGAATGTTGAGTCGAATGGGTGAGAGCTTCAAGTTGACCAAACGCTCAAAGAGCGACTGGTTAAGACCTGCCTTGGCTGCCTTCTTGTTCATGATAACAGGACCGAGCTGCTTGTGGTCGCCAACAAGGACAACCTGCTTACATCCAAGAACAAGCGGGATCATGCACTCGGGCTCTGCTGATTGAGTCGACTCATCGATCAAAACGTTTCGGAACTTCATCTTTGAAAGACGGGGGTCACCAGCTCCTACACAAGTGCAGCAGACAACGTCAGCGTTGTTGAGAATGTCACGTTCGGCGATCTTGGTAAGCTGCTTGTACTTCTTCTCATCCTGACTCGACAATTCGCCCAACTCGTTCTTGAGTTGTGAGAGTTTAACAAGTTCGCTGTTGTGCTCTGACATACGCACCTGCTCGTGGAGAGCTAGGAAGCTAACAGATGATTCGACGTCCTCGCGGGACTTGGCTGTGAGGCGAACAACCTTGAGTCCTGTGCGGTGGACACGTTCACAAAGCTGGTCAACGGCAACGTTGGAAGGTGCGCACACAAGAACCTGGTTACCGCTTATCTTGGCCAAATGATAGATAATGGTAGCTGAGGTGACTGTCTTGCCAGTTCCAGGGGGGCCTTGGATCAAACTAAGGGGCTTCTGAAGAACTGCCTTGATAGCCCCGACTTGGCTAGGGTTAAGGTCAGGTAGGCCAGGAGCAGACCACTTCTTAGGCAAGTTTGTCTTCATGACCTGCAGGTGAACCTCGTGGCCCAGCAGAGTATGGAAGATGTAACCAGATACACTCATGTCGTCAACGGCGAAGGTCTTCATGGCAAGCTGCATACGGTCGTACGAGGTCGCTTTCCAAACATAGTCGGCAGAGAAGTTGTGGGACAGGTCGGTAGGCACGAGCTTCTCGTTGCCCGTCTTGCGCAACTCCAAGGTTACTTCGTCAGACTGGTTGTTCGGGATCTTGATGACATATCCAACTCCTTCCCAGGGAGATCGCAGTTCGCCCTTGTAGCGTAGTCGCATCTCATCACCGACCGCAAGCTTGACATCTCCTGATTCGATCTTGTGAAGGTTAAAGCTGACAAGATGCTTGTTGTTCAAACCGTAGTCCCAACGAACGAGAAGTCCGTCTTCCGATTGCGCCTCCTTGAGTTTCTTGTCGTAGTCAGATTCCATCTTGACCAAGGGGCCAAAGATATTCTGGTAATGGTAGGGGTCGTCGTACTTTAGCAAAACAGGCTGGGGATCATCGTCGATACTAGCTGCCTTTTCGAGGTCAACCACTGTCGCCTTGGGCTCAATCTTCCACATCTCCTCCAGCTTGGCAATCATGTTCGGTGTAAGGTGACGGGCTCGAAGTTGCTCGGAGTCAGATGGGGTTGCCACCAGCCAAGGCAAAAATGCTCGTTCTTCGATAAGAGGTTGCCATCGTGATGTGTCCCAGTTCATGTCCTTGTTCGAGGTATTGGCGGCACATGGCTGTCGGCAGAGGAGGACAACGACGGTGTCGGACTTGGCAGGGATGAAACCCAGGAGGAAAGCATTCTTCGTTCCGCAGTTATAGCACTCCAACACTGTATCGCCTAGCGTAGACTCAGGGTGGAGTTGAACTTCTTTGTGGCGAGCTCGAACAAGATGATTTACGATGTGTGTCGAAGTGCCGTTGCCTCTCGCACTGCAAAACCACTTGTTGCAGGTCAGACATTTCACGACACATCCCGGAGAGTGAATGCCGCAGTATCTAACATCGTGTCAGTTATCATCGGGAACAAGATCAGCAATAAACCTACGCGCATGCATGGGCCGGGAGTTCCTTCTCCTCGTCCTGACCCTTCAACTTAAGTCCAGTCAATCCGTCGATCGGAACGCTGTTCAGGCTATCGTTGTCATCTTCTTCGAAAGCCTCGGTCTGGTTATCATCATCATCGGCTCGGCGGCGGCCATTTCGATCTCCATATTTGCCATAGAGTAAGCTCTCGTCGGGGTCGATCGTAGAAAGGTCATCGGCTCCAGCCTTGATAGCAGCAGCGGAGTCGGATATCAAATGATTTCCAACATGGGTGAAAGCGCCCTCCATGTTGATGTTGTGTTAAGTTTGTTGGTGGCTCGTAGGATTTTCCTGCACAAAGACTTATCAGCACCTAATGCCCCGCGTCAGGTCAAGCAGCAAGGGTGGCGGTGACGCAGTGGACAAAGACAACTGGATTGTCCCTTGACGACGCAAATAGTAGGCGCGACTCACCTACAGCTGTTATTCTTTCGAAAAGACCCGTATGGGAGGCCTAGGGGCGACTCGGGTCGGATTGTGAAAGTGATCGGGAGTTGCAAGTCGCTGGTAAGGCTCACATCATCGCGGGAACGAATGCGCCGGAACGAAGGTGGGACAGACTGCGAGGAATATACTCGGAGTCAAGCGAGATCACAAGTAGCACAGGCCCTGACAGGATGCACGTCACAAAGTTTGACGGCAAGAAATTGTGGCTTCTAGTAAACCAGAATTATATCCAGGTGAACAGTTGGACCCTCTTTGCTGAGTGAACTTGGTGGGACAATTTGCGCCCACGTGATAGGCGGCTTCGTTATCAGCTCCTCCCGATAAGGAACTTTTTCCACTCAGACTTTCAAAACGACAGCCGGGAAATTTTATATCGACTGCCGATGTTTCAAGCATCCCATTGTTGAAGCGGACAGATACTATAATACAATATGATTGTAAGCTCAGATGGGAGTTTTTAATTTTCGTTTTCTAACAATACTGACTTTGATTGTGTAGCGCAAACAAGCGCGCCAAAGGCGCGACTACCTATACCGACGAGCTCTTCTCCTACGAGACGCTGAGATCAGCGAGAAGCGGGCGAAGCTGAGATCTTCTCTTGCTTCTGGCAAGCCTTTGGACTCATCGATTGCCAATGACAAGACCTTGCGCAAGGACTACCAATACGATGAATCCCGACCCGACCTCACCACCAACGAACAACTCGACCTCGACGACGAGTATGCTCAACTTTCTGGAATTGTCGACCCGCGTGTCCTTGTGACAACTTCTCGAGATCCTTCAGCTCGACTGGCGGCTTTCGCCAAGGAGATCAGACTTCTTCTTCCCACCGCCGTTCGTCTTAACCGTGGAAACCTCATCTTGCCCGACCTAGTACGTTCTGCCCAGTCAGCAGGCCTCTCCGACGTTGTCCTACTCCATGAGCATCGAGGTACTCCGACCGCCTTGACATTGTCGCATCTCCCCCACGGTCCGACCGTCTCTTTCTCTCTTCACAACGTTGTGCTCCGCCACGATATTCCTGGAAGCGTACGAGGAACTGTGAGCGAGTCGTATCCTCACCTCATCTTCGACGGCTTTACCAGTCGCTTAGGAGAGCGAGTGGTGAAGGTTTTGAAGCACGTCTTCCCTCCTTGGGAGGCTATTACAAGCAAGAACAAGGTCGGCAACCGAGTGGTAACATTCAAGAACATCGAGGATAGCATTGAGGTCAGGCACCATGTTTTTGTTAGGACCGGATACGACAGCGTCGAGTTGGCCGAGGTTGGACCACGAATGACAATGAGGGTATTCGAGATCCGAAGTGGGACTCTCGAGAACAAGGAAGGTGATGTTGAGTGGCATCTCACGCAATATACACGAACCGCCAAGAAGAAGAACTATCTGTGAAATTCTTACGCAACTTGCGAGTCAAGTATCGAAGTTATTCGGGATTTTTGTTCCGTGGTCAGCTTTGGTTCGCCTGGATACTGAGCACTATGACGGATCACATGTCTATGCGGCCCTCACATTGCGACAACCTTGATATGTTCTTGGCAACTCTTGGGACAAATAGTTATCGCGAGGGCGAACATGGCATGCAATGACACAAATGAAGCCTAGGAGGGAAAACAGGCGTTTGGAGTTTTGGGTGCAAAATATTAAACCATGAAGCGACAGCTTTAAAAAGACGGTGATTGTTTCAAGATGGCAAGATTGGCCAAACTTACAAAAGTGGATGATGGTAATTGGCTCGTAATGGCCAACACCAGCACTCGCATGAGATGTGATGACGAAGAGGATTCAGGCAGACGCAGTTCTCGGGTTGCGTCTGTGGAAATACCTTGGAAGGCATTTTTAGAGGCCGACAACTGTGTTCAACAATCTGTGCAACGCATATCCGTATCAGGATTCGAGTTATGTTTAGTCTAGCCATAATCGAAACTATCTAGAAGCAAACCCTTATCTTATCTTGACAGCGTTGCAATGGAACCTTTCAACGGCTCAGCCACCAGAACACGCCCGCCCAGTTCAGTAGGTGAGAGACGTAGCTGCAATCTGCACTTGAATAACGCTCAGCCTCGGTGAGGAGATGGAGATGGAGATTCGCATCCGCAGATGGGAACCACAGCCCCAATAGCTGACGACTAATCACATTGATTGGCCGATCACTGACAGGACAAGCAGGACAAGCAAGACAAGGCCCTTGGACCGGGCTTATGCACGGTATTTCTAGAGACATACCTGCATGACCAGGCCCAGGCTCGCTATCCACGTTTGGTCTGGAGAAGCATCCGCCACTTGCGTACGCAGTTGTGAGCCGATGATGCCGGGGAGGTCGGAGAAAGCCTCATACATAAGTTGGTCAAGGGTCCAAGTGTTCCGTCAGCATTTCTTAATTGGCGATCTTAATAAGCGAGCGAGCGCTTTGTTTCCTCCCCTACTCCGTACTGTTCTGTAACTTACAACCGAGACCAAGCTTTTTCAACCTTGAATATCCAAAACCTGGGCCCCGTCTCTACCTACGTCACAATTCAGCGCCAGTTTCCATCACCCTTCCACTGAAGGAAATCGTGCGACATCCGCTAAACGTGCACCGAAAAAAAAGTCTACGGTCCTACCTAGAGCCTGTAGACGCCACTGGGCTTTGGCGTTTAGCGTCGGGGAGTCAGGATCATCCACTCTAGGCAGTCTAACCTGGCAAGCCAAGACAATCTAACTAAAGCTCGTTTGGGAACCTAGCTTCATCTCGTCACGTTCTCACCACCGACACCAGCCTTTATTAGTCTCTTTTGCTTCTTTCATCATCACCCCGTCCCTTCCCCGCCATTGTTTTATTCTCCGGTCATAATTGTTCATCATGTCCTACGGTCAGTACAATCAGAACCCTTATCACCAGGACTCAACCCAGGATAATTCCTACGGTTATGGCCAGGTACGCGCCCCTGTTCCTTATGAAACTGACCACAAATATGCTGACCCGGATGCTCTGTTTTCTAGGCCAATCCTTATGCGCAAGACGCGCCAGCCCCGGGCAACAACCAATATGAGATGCAAGACTATTCGCAACAGGCTCCCGCCGCTGGCTCAAGTCTTTCGCAACAGGAATTCCTGCACCGCGTACAGAAACTCCGTGATGAGATCAAGGGTCTGACCAACGATGTCGACTACATCGGCCAGCTCCACCAGCGCACTCTCAGCAGCACCGATGGATCCGTCAACCATGACCTCGAGCAGTATGTCTCTCAGACTCAGATCCGCAACACCGCCATCAAGGACGGCATCAAGGGGCTAGAGCGCGACCTTGCAAAGACCAATGACACCACCCGTACCACGAAGAGCACCCAGTTGGAGTCCCTCAAGACCTTCTTCAAGTCCGAGCTCGACAAGTACCAGAGCATCGAGCGCGATTACGAGCAACGCTACCGCGATCAGATTGCCCGCCAATACCGTATCGTCAATCCCGATGCTTCCGAGCAGGAGGTCCAAGAAGCCGCCAGCGCCGATTGGGGCAATGAGGGTGTCTTCCAGACTGCTGTGAGTAACCTTATATAAGCAGCGATATTGTATCCCTTACGGACATCGTGACTAATGTGTAATCTTAGCTACGAACAAACCGCACTGGACATGCCAGCTCTGTGCTTGGTAACGTTCGCGCCCGCCATAGTGAGCTTCAGCGCATTGAGCAGACTATCACCGAACTTAACTCCCTCTTTATGGAGCTTGCCGCCGTTGTCGAGCAGCAGGAACCTGTTATCCAGTCCGCCGAGACCAATGCGGTCAACACCGTTGGCGAACTGGAGAAGGGCAACGAGCAGGTCGAGGTCGCCAAAAAGCACGCCTCCAACCGCCGCAAGCTCAAGTGGTGGTGCGCTCTCGTCGTCCTTCTCATTATCATCGCCATCGCTGTCGGTGTTGGTGTTGGTGTCACTGTGGCCAACAACAACAAGAAGTAGATGACCGGCCCGTCGTCTCCAAGACCGCTACCGATGCTACGATTTTGATGTTCTCCCTGTTTCGTTACGTCTTTCTTACTTAATAGATATCTCGACGTTTTGAGTTTTCCTTTTCTGTTTTTACTCGCAACAGATTATACGGCATCTCTTTTGCTCGTATTCCGTACTTAATTCTTATTTATTCCGTCAAAGTGCCCAAGCTCTGGGGAACTTTTTGCTGGAGGCATGGAGGAGAGGAATGAGTATTTTCTCAACAGGCCTTTCCAGTTTGTTCATGGAAAAAATATAGGCTTCATGCCTGCTTCTCGGGGGGTATATTCTTTGTCGCTTTCTTGGCTTGGTGGCGTTTCATGCCTTTTGCTTCTCTTGTAGGAATACCAGCTCTGCTCCGATGCAGTAGGAGACGGAAGACAAGTCAGAGGAGTATCGCCAGGACTGTATGTATTTACGTGGAAACATGATCCTGAAAAGGTTCAGGGTCCATGAGATAATTGGAGGGAGAGACCCCTGAGGAATCAATATCAAGTCTTTGGGTTGTTTAAATATAAGAGAGCACGATAAGTTTGAGCATTAGTGATCACAACAAATAATTGGACATGATTTGACGAAAAAACGACTCATTTCTTTTTCCTCCGATACACCAAAGATGTCCAATCCTGCTGAGTACCTGCCCTGCGTCCACCCTCACAAATCCCCGGTATGCTTAATAGAAACATGAGAGAAGTGCTTATTATATACAGGTACAGTAGGGTTCAGTTGTGTGCATTATAGTTCCCAACTGCAGAGCATTGGACCCCACGCGCTGGTGAGGTGAGGCAGCTCGGTCGCTGGGTGAGCTCCCTCGGCGGACAGAGTGTGGTTGTGTCCCGCATCCCATCCTAATTCAACGCCTTCCTTTTTCTCGTCTGCTCCAAATTCGTACACTTTACACGCCTTTCTGGCCATTGGTCTTCATTTCTCGTACAGGTTTATTGAGGGCCCATGCGAAGGCCACCAGGTCCGGCGCCACCAGCCAGCTTGGCTGCCAACTTAGGGTACTTCTCTGTGACTTGAACTTGTGTTCGGGTTGCCTCAGCATAGGACAAGGCGTTGACAATCTCGCCCTCGGTTCGGGCAAGCTCGGCCGCACGCTCAAAGTACTTAAGGGCAGCAGGGACGTTGTTCTGCTGGAGGAGGAGCTGGGCCATGGTGGCGACGGCGATATCGCATTCAGGGTCGACTAGATCATTGGTTAGAACATAATTTGACGACATTCTTTTGACAGATACTCACTAATAAGGGCCTTCTGGCAGAGAGCCTCGGCCTCCTTAAAGTCTTGCTTCCACTGGAAGAGAGCCAGAGCTTTGTTAATAAGAGGCAGAACGTTCATGGACATGGGTTTGGTCTGCTTCTCCATCTCCATGGCGGTATCAAACTTCTCGACGGCTTCAGAGAAGTTGCCCTGGTCGAGGAGCAGCTCTCCGTAGTAGTTGTAAACATCGGGCACCTTGGGGAAGTTCTTAATGCATCGTCGGAAGGTAGCCATTGACGAGGCGATCGAGCCCATCTTATACTGGGTGACACCGAGCTGGATGTGAGAGAAAATGAAGTCCTTGTCGAGGTCGATTGACTTCTGGTAGTCCTTCTGGGCATCGGCGAGGTCGCCTTTAATGAAATGGGCCTGGGCACGGTGGTAGTAGACATCGGGGTCATTGTTATCCTGCTCGAGAGCCTTGGCAAACTCTTGCTCGGCCTTCTCGGGCTCGCCAAGCTCCAGGCTGATACTGGCACGCTTGATGTAGCTCTGCGTCATGGAGGGGTCAAGCTCGATGCTCTTGTCGAAGTCCTGAGTGGCTTCGGCATGGTTGCCCAGCAGAGTGCGGAAGGTACCTCTCATGTTGTAGGCGAGCGCCTCATACTCGCCAAGATCGCCGAGCTCCAGAGCCTTTTCGAATGCCTGTCGAGCCTCCTCGTAGCCATCACCGGTCTTCTTCTCCAAGGCCTGGAGACCAACCTGCACCTGCCCCTTGCCAGTATCGGGATCCAACTCCTCCGAGTCCTCGAGGCCTTCGGGGCGAGGCTTGGGACGGAAGCTCTGGAGATAGTTGCCGACGAAGATAGGGCTGGGCAGCTTGGGGGGTCGGGATTCGATCATCTCCTTGGCCTTTTGCTCGGCGAAGGTCTTGAGAAGCCGCTCGACGGCCTGGGCGGTCGACTCGCTCTTGAAGTTGTCGATGATGCACGAGGCAGTAAAATCGAGGAGGGCCTCGGAGTACTTCTTCTGGTGCTCGTAGGCGGTGGCGCGGCGGTTGATGGCCTTGACGTAGTCAGGGTCCATGTTGATGGCGGCGGTGGTGTCCTCAATAACCTGATCCCATTCGCTCATGGCGCTGTGGCAGGCGGCTCGGTTGGAGTAGAAGACAGGGTCGGCCTTGCAGAGGATGGCCTTAGAGTAAAGGTCGATGGCTTTGTTGTACGACTTGTCGCCATAGGCTTTGTTACCGGCCTGCTTCAACTTGGCAGCATACTCTTCACGCTGGTCCTGGGTGAGGCTAGAGACTGTCTCTTCATCGACATCGGGCAGCTCCGGCTCGGTCTCAGCAGAAGCAGCTTTGGGTTGGGAGGGGCCAGTTGAGGGTGCTTCCCTATCAACTTTGCGGTCGGCATCCTTTCGCTTTCTCCTCTCCTTCTTGCTCAGCTTTGGTGTTGTGTCCTTGGCGCTCTATAGATTGAGAAAGAAAAGTTAGCCAAGGTTTATTGGTTAGGATACGGTCCGGTGCAGAGCCGCAACATTCGAGCGATCATTCTCGGCAACGACGACATCATCGAATTGGCGATAGTGGACGTACGTTATCATTGAGGTAGTAAATAACACCGGCACCCGTAACAGCAATACCGACACCAGCAATGGTGTAGACAACAGTCTTGTTCTCAGAAGCCCAGTGTGTTAACCGCTCCCAGAGGCCAGAGGAAGGGTCGACAGGAACGACGGTTGGCTGGCCCGGAGCCATTGACGGAGTTGGACCTGACATTACGAAGCCTATGAGGTATTGAAGAGGTTCGGCGGGAATTGAAGCGAGGCCTTCGAAGCGGGATTAACGCAGTCGAGAAATCGAGGAGCCGATGATGTAGGTGCGCAAAAGCCGTGCCGGTATCACAGATCACAGATCACAAATCACAGGTTAAGTGGTAGCTTCGGCGGGCTGGGCTTGGGCTTGGGCTTGGACTGGGCTGGGTACGCGCAGAAAAAGCTGACGGCTCTGTTTGAAATTTGGCGCGCTAGCAGTGGAGGTTTCGCGGGCCGGGGTCCACTGAAAGTTTTTCCGATCAGCACTGACTTTAGTGAACTTGACGTTCGTTCGCTCGCAGTGGAGGTGACGTCGGTTGAGAACGGTCCATGCCTGAGGCACTCCTAGTGGACGATGACGGGTTCATACGGACGATGGCCCAGGGCCCGTAGACAGTAGCCCATAATAAATATACCTCTTGTCTGTCACTGGGCAATCGATGTAAACAACGGGAACCGCCCAGAACATGAGATCCAGACACGAGGCGGGTGTGTTCGGTTCAGTTCATGATCCCTGGTGGTCGACCTCTCGGTGGCCCTTGTCCCTAATTTCTAGCGGTCTGGTGATTTCTGAGAATAATGAGGTGACATGTTGCGGGGTGTCTTTCTTCTCCTACACCAGATCAACATGAAGGCGCAGTATATTAATGCACATTGCTTGGGCAGCTAATCACTGGCTTGGCAACCTGTTCCTCAACATGAGTACATAGCCATATTTTCTTCAGTTGAATTTGAAGCTGATTAGCATCCACTCTATATCATGATTGAATTGAATTACCAATTACTGTAACTAGGAAACTCCAAGTTATCGTGTATTCGTGTGTCTCATAGACTACCAGTTTGCTTTTGAAAGCTACTTTAGTTACATGACTAATTCTGTCAGCGTGTATAATCCTGTGTGGATTTCTCTCTCTGCTACTGTACTTCCATGATACTTCCCTAGTCCGCCAATCATTTATTTAACCTCGCTCATGGAAAATGGCCGACGATTTCTCTCTGTTTACCTCTCTGAGGTACGACGCAGAACTTGAACAACCTCAAATTCACGGACTCAGTGGCAAAGGCTGGAACTTTGAAAACAAGTCTCCCCTGTACATGCTTGACTTTCACCGCGATCGGCTTCTCAGAGCAGCAACACACTGGAGATGGCAACCTTCAATCGATCGACTTTTGGGCGCCAATGGACTTTCAACTCTGGCTCGACTCATATCGGACGCTGTTGGACCAATTCCGCAATCACCCCTGAAAGTGCGAATAGTAGTGTCGTCTCAAGGCGATGTCAAGGTTGAACAGTCCAGCACATCTGAGGTTCCTCTGCAGAACCTCTTACCAGCTCGGCTTCCAGACCCTTCTTGTGTTTCACTAGACGATGAACCCCGCAAAGCCTCTAGCTATACTCTTCTTGTAGATCAGGCTCCTACGACAAGGTCCGAGTACACTCACTTCAAAACCACAAAGAGAGACATGTACGACGCTGCCCGACGACGTGCTGGCATTACCTACGCAGATCCCGTCGAAGTCTTGGTAATCAACCAAGACGACGGGTCTGTGATGGAAGGCACATTTACCACGCCCTATTTCTGGAGGAACGGTCGTTGGGTTACACCGCCCGTTGCAGCCCAGTTCAGCTGGAACGAGGGAGATGGAGGGCAAGATGGAACTTCGAGACGTTGGGCATTAGAAAGGTGAGTATCACTGTTGACGAATGGCCAATGAGAGGCTCAATGCTGATCTGCAACCAGGGGACTGGCTTCTGAGCAAGTTGTCGATGTCAAATCTTTGGTACATGGAGAAGCGTGTTGGATCAGTAATGGAGTCAGAGGGTTCATCTCTGCATCTGTTCATCTTCCTTAAAACCCGACTTTCTTGAATACCGACTTCATTGATGAAGATGAGTATATATCGAGCACAATAAAGGCTGCGCCATTGGCTACCATGGCGATTGTAAACGCTCATGGTGGCGAATTGGGTACGAACACAGACTATCCGAACACTACCTAGGTAGCTCGGGTTGCCGACTTCCCGTTGTTAAACTTGTGTTACTGTACAGCGTGGCTGCTTTTGGTAGTCCTGGTACGTGAGTTATATATCGGAAAGATCAGATGTATCTCGCAGATCACTCACCTCGGGCAGCAATAAAGAAGCTTAAAGACTTATTTTGGTCGTTTCACTGCAATAATTGAACCGTAGGAGACGAGGCAGGTCACATACATCACTTACCACCATAGGCTTCGTGCCTTGCGGCCAACTTCAATCCAAGTGCAACCTAGAGCACCATCGATCACTTGTTTTGGCCAAATAACAGCTCGGGGTGCGATGCAACGCATATAAGTCAAGCCATTGCCTCATATTATCTGTCTTGAGGTCAATTACGGCGCATATCACTCCTAGCTATGTTCTGATTTGTCAAACATTAAACATTGATCTTCTACTCTGCAGAGACCACACAACCACATTCTGTAATACATCCTGAGCCCATATTTTGTTAGTGGTTGATAAACAATCATTTTACAGTTCGATTTGGGCGTTCTATAAGCAAGGGGCTCCATTGGAATGAGACTAAGAAGTCAGGGTCAGCATTATATCTTGTTCAGTATTGTACAATTCCTGACATTGCTTGAGTGAATAATTGCCATTCATACGCGGCCGTAGGAGTTGCCAGGTTAACTCATAGATTGGTATAGGGTAGCGCGGAAAGCAAATCCAACTGGCAAACAATGCGCGTCTACCAAGAAGCTTTAACGATAATTGTTTCACTTGCGCATGCAACAACGGAAATAACGATACCTTCAGCTGTCGATAATCCGCCCTCGGGGTGAAATATTCGAGAAGCCCGTCCCGGTCACACTGAGCCTGGGTTTCTGTCAGTTGGCGCTTTGGTGGGACACGAAATAAGGTACCTTGGTGATCCCCAGTAGATCGTGTAGGTGAGACAACTAAAGCCTCTAACCGCGCCGAGTCTAAACATGGTATTGGGACATCTTCTCTGGGGCTCTTTTGGCCTGATCTCGCCACTTGGGCAACTCCAGATATGACTTATAAATAGACAGTCCAAACTAGGGACATGTGCTAACAAACACAAATAGATCCCACTGCTACGCTGAACGAAGAAGACACTCTGTCGACCTTGCAACTCTCTCTGAGCCAGACATACCTGGGGTAAGACTAAGTACAGCTGCCCAGTTTATCTCCTAAAGCGTCGGTCCAAATCATGACTTCCGAAACTCAAGAGTCAGCTATTGCTGAAGGTCGCCGACTATACGGCGCGAAGCAATACAAGCCCGCCCTTAAGCATTTCACCAAGGTATGGCCGTGGTGCTGTGTGCACTATTGCATCGATAGCTGACCCGTCACAGGCAATGCAACTCTGTGCCTGCACTCGAAAAGAGAGGCGGCCACGCTGCAGCTGCAAAAACTTTGAGAAAGTAGCCCTAGAAGGAGGCTCCATCTTCAATGAGGCCATGTATACTTGCGAGTGCGTGGTGCGCAAAACATTCAACAAGTGTGACAACAAGCTACACATACAAGCTCTCGACTATCGTGCAGCAACGTTCGAAGAGATCAAGGAGCTTGAGCGAGCCCAAAAGGATGCCGAATGGATGCTAGAGCTCGCCCCAAGACTACCAGATGTACGGAAACCCCTTGAATACACTATATCCCATACTTACTCCCAAAGGGGTATCTGCGGCTGGGCAAGATATCACGCCTCCAGAAAAAGAACGAATTTGCCTGGAAAGTGTACAGTGCTGGCATCGAGGTGGGAAACAAACACCACCTCGCCGAATCACCAAAGTTTCAGGTAAACAGCACTACCACGGACGTGCTTTAGTACATGAATTGTATTGACCAGATTGCAGAAACTTCAGACCGCAAGACAACCATTGCATACCCGGTACTATCGTCGAGACCCCCTGAGAAACCCACGGGAAATTGTCCAGCGCATCTTTAGCTACCTCGACTTCGCGTCCCTCGTGAAATGTACTGTCGTTTCCAAAGATTGGAGGCAGTACCTTGTCAGTCGTGGCAACGAGCGGCTCTGGCGTACCTTGATATTCACAGAGAAAATCGGCCCTGGCCGTCCTCCTGGCATGAAATCTCTCAGAAAACTAATATCATATTCGGGGAATGACGTCCGTCAGATCATCATCGAGAATGTACTGCGCTTTCGACTTACGCAGCAAAAGCTTCTTGCTCTAATACAAGGATCAAAGAACCTCGAACGTCTCGAATTGAGAGGTAGTATCGAGGAAGAACTAGCAATTCCGGAAGCAAAGGGGATACTCAAAAAGCTGAACCATATCTTTCTCCAAGATATTATTATTAGCAAACCTCGCATTTTGAAGCCACTCTTACAGCATGCCTCCGAGAGCTTGCAGAACTTGCACATTGATGGTCTACCACAGTCTAGCTCGGCGAGCGACAACTGGTTCCCCCATCTCCCTAACCTACAGTACTTACGGCTTGAGGAACATAGCAAACCAAGTCCGTTCAGACTAAACATAGTAAGCTTATTCAACCTTGTGACATATGGATATCGAAGCTGACCTGGCGTAGTGGTACCTAGCTATGAAGATGCCGCGTGTGCAGCAGCTGTATTTGAAAGATGTGCAGCTTTCTGGAGTTCTTCCCCCAGATGCCAGACTCGACGATCACTGGCCAGAACTCAAAGCGCTCACAGTACATGGACCTAATGATTCCGACCTGAATACTGCGCAAACCGTACGGCAACTTACTTCGTTACGGGATGGACGTATGCTGCAATATATTGACTTTGACTTCCGATGGAAACCCAATGACGAGGGGCCACTCGGCCTGATAGTTCTGTCCGAGATGTTGAATCAAGAGCCCGAGATGCTGGCAACCGATGGGTATGACAAGTACTGTCAGTATACAGATCTGCGCTCATTGCGTCTCCGGAGAGCAATGATACCGCCCCTGAAGCTCCAAAAAGTGCTCAGCGACGCCCTCGCATCTGATAGGCTTCACACCCTCGACCTTGCCTTTCCTCTCGACCCCCAGGGCGCTCCTGAAGGGGCCGCCAGTACCCGACATATCCACGATCATTCCTGGCTGCGTGGAGAACCCGGAATCAAGTGTATCGGCCTCTCAGAGTTTAGGTTCCGTGCATACCCCAAGACTGACGACGAGATGTATCTGCCGAGTTTCCTCGCCAGCTTCCCCAATCTTGAGATCCTTGAGATCAACTCGTCACATTATGACCACCGCGAGCTCTGTATTCTTATCGAGGCTATACTCAAGGCCACCCACCTACAAAAGATTTACCAGAAGACGGTTCATGGTGAGTGGGGGGACCAGCTTCGCAAGGTAGTTGGCAAGCACAAGGTCGAACTTGTATGGGGAGACAGGCCAAGGGAATGGCCGCTTGCAATTGAAGAATGAGTCCGTGTCGCCCTTTTTGCATATCGTGTAGGTGGGCATCTTATAATAAGTAGCATGGATTGGGCCTGAAGAGCGTGCAGTTTGGTTCTGTACAGGAGTTATTTCTATACACGTTGGTTGATTCCTGTATGTCTCATGTCGCTAATTCCATGATTTCATTACTGTGCACGCATGTATGAACCAGGCATTTTCCTCAGCACTCTGTCAATTGATTTTCTGACCCAAGTATATCCTCAGTGAATAGTTTTCCAGGCCGAACCCGCGATACTACATGGACGTTCGGTGTCCGAGTCTAATAACAACGAACCCAACGCCGCCCCTATAGATCTGTGCACTCCAACGGCTTGACTCACAGCTCAGAGCTCACGACAGACTGTGCTTGTGGATTTAAGCTCTACCGACCTTGAATGACAAGACCTGTACGTTATCAGTTAGCATGGAAATTCTGCATAGGGGAACCATGACATACATCATTCTTGCCAACAGCTACAAAGTCGTCTTCAGATACTCGAACGTTTCCAACCCCTTCCACAAAGGCGATAGGTGCATCGCCCATAACCTTGCGCGCCACATCACCCACCGTGCTGCCTTTCTTGACAAGAACGCAATCTCGGAAGACAAACTTGGACTCTGAGGCGCCAGAGCTGAAGGTGGAGGTGTTCCGGACAGGAAAGATTGGAACCAGACCAAGCAGCTCAGCAGCTTTGGAAAGAACCTGCACAACGCCTGTGGAGCCAAAGCGGTAGAGGACCATGTCCTTGAGATTCTCGATTCGGGTGCGATTCTTCTCGTCGAGGTCTTTGAGACCACCGCCGGTAGGGTCACCCTGCTCTATGAGGTCTTCCTTGGTGTCAACGAATTCACTGCCTTCGATATACTTGACGTAGCCCTGCTTGGCCATCTTTCGTAAAAAGATCTCCGAGATGGCGGAGCACAGCACGATCGTGTTAGGGTCTTGCTGCTTGGCGATTTTGGAGATATTCTTATCAGAATCCGGATGATCGATTTTGTTGAGTGCGATGACTGTAGGGAATTTCTCGTCGATAAAGGCGTTGACAACCATCTCGACGGTCTCATTGGACCAATCCTCGAGAGGCTCCTTGATACCGCAACGATCTAATGCGCGGTTCACGGTGGTCGTTGTTGAGCCGTAACCAGAGAACTGAGCCTGTAGGGTTTCTGTAGCAGTCGCCTTGACAGCCTGATGCCTTCGTCGAATGGATCCCCATCGTTGCATAAGATTGCCGAGAACCCAGGCCACGATCTCGCTTCGTAGCCACGCAATGTCCACGGAGGGGTCATACCCTCTTGTTTCCTTGCCTTCAGCATCGACAGTCCCTGAAGCATCGACAACGTGGATTAGAGCATCTGCATGACGCAAGTCATCGAGGAATTTGTTGCCCAAGCCACGACCTTCATGAGCCCCAGGGACGAGACCAGCGACATCAAGAAGCTCAATAGGAACGGAACGTCGACCCTCGATGCAAGCACCATAGTTGGGCCTGCACCTGCCCGACACATTATACCTGGCACAAGGACATTCGATCTGGAGGTAGCCGATAGCGCGCTGAGGATCAATTGTAGTGAACCTAGCGGGGAAAGTCAGCTCCCACGACAAACACTGGCTTACAGGAGCGCATATCCTCACTAATGCAGGGCATCAGGAACGCGCAGTATGGAGCAAGGGTGAAGCATACGGGAAATTGCCTATGTAACTTGCGATCAGCGCCAAGTTGCGGCAGCTTTGGCCAGGGTCTTTCTACCAACCAACTTTGGACGTAGCGTCGGTCAAACTGTTGAGCGTAGAGCTCTTACCAGCCGAAGGCTTTCCCACGAGGCCGATGAGCGGATCGCGGGGCATCGTGGAGGGCTTGTAAGACTTGGGATGAGGCCTAAGGTGTAAGACCAGGGTTTGCTCCCACGATGAGATGAGAGCTGAAGACTAAGGTATGCCAAGAATGTGGTGTTCTTGGTCTATAGGTGTTCGAGAGCTGCAAGAGAAGTTACAAGTATTCTCTGGCCCTAATTTGAGTTCTTGCTAGAACTAAATGGCCCTGAGATTGATGTTTATTGTATGTGACTCCGATGACATCGAATCAGAAACTCACGGCGCAAAATTGATTCTCGGCCACAAGAGGCTGAAGTGGGTCAACCTCTGCTCGGGGGGTAATAGCCCGGATATGCCTGAGCCGGGCTTTGGCATCGTCTACGTAGCTGCTGGCAAGAGCACAGCAACTTGCGTTCTTGCTTAAAAAGCCATTTGTCACCCCAACCTCATTCCAGACTCTTTCTTTCGGATCATGCCATCAAACCCAAATTTATCCATCGACGCCTTTCCCGTCTGGGCACGCTTCAACGACGTGGAATTCATCAACGCAAAATTGCAGGAGACAGATGGCAAAGGAATTGGCCTAGTGGCTGTAAGCAACTTGACAACAACCCCGGCAACGGAGGAGGTAACGAGAGTGGATGGTTCAAAGGACGGACAAGAGGGCGAAAGAGCTAGGAGAGACATTCAAGGGCAAACCAACCACAACGCGAGAAAGCTACTACAAATTCCTCATGATCTTGTTCTTTCAGCCGATGCCATTGAGGAATACACCAAAGTCGATAGAAATTTCCGCCAACTTATCGATTGTGCAGGGCATCAGGTAAGGCACCGGGAATGGAGTGCATTGGTACCGTCATGTAGCGACGATAGCACGGGTCGATGGGGAGTATAAACAGCAGCTAATGTTACCAAAGTCAACCCGAGGCGACATATTGATATATCTCTTGGCACATCTCGTTCTATCTACCCGAGATGAATCAAGCCCAAGAGGCCCCGCGTCAACACCATGGACGGAGTATCTGAAGTTCATCCCCCGTGATGTCCCCGTTCCAACGATGTGGTCGGAAGTCGAGCGAGCTCTGCTACGAGGCACTTCGCTAGAGGTCAGTACTTCCAGTGTTTCCACAGGCACGCGATCATATCCAGGCTTGATAGTTGCGGAGCCGCAGTTGTTTTCTGCTGGATGCGGTGAAGGATGAGGAGGTTCCCCGCAGCAGGACAAACGGACCCTAACATCACTACAGGCCGCGTTGGATGCCAAATTCTCAGCTCTCAACAAGGAGTTTGATGAACTGCAGGAGAGGTCTTCGGACTTGCCATTTTGGAACTCACTCTTCTGGGAGAAGGAGGCGGTGACTATTAGAGAATGGGTCTTGGTTGATGCATGGTACCGTTCCCGCTGCTTGGAACTACCCCGAGCTGGGCACGCTATGGTTCCTGGCCTTGACATGGCCAACCACTCGCATTCACCAACCACTTATTACGATGAGGATGACAAGGACAACGTTATTTTACTTGTACGCCCGGGGGCGGAGGTGTCAGCTGGGGAGGAGGTGAATATTTCCTACGGAGAAAAGTCTCCCGCAGAGATGCTCTTCAGCTATGGATTCGTCGACAGCGAGTCCACAAACGAAGGACTAACACTGCCTCTAAAAGTATTGCCCGACGACCCATTGGGAAAGGCCAAGCTTCACATCTTCAAAGGGCCACCAACTCTTAAGCTATCTCGGTTGGGCGGGGAAATAAGTTGGCACAGCCCGTTCGTATATCTGATGTGTCTGAACGAGGAGGATGGCCTTGAGTTCAGGGTCCTCCAGAAAGAGGACGGAGAGCGGGAGCTAAAGCTTTTCTGGCAAGAAGAAGATGTGACGGCGCGAGCGGATGACTTTGAAGATCTCATCAAGGGCCACCCCCTCTGTCAAGTCTTTAGGCTTCGAGTTGTCTCCGTCTTGCATGAGGTGGTGTCTGACCATCTGATGCAGCTCTCCTCCGAGATCTCCCATGATCAGATTGAGCCGTTGCGCCGGGCCGGACTGGTCAGAGACGACCGCCTCCAAGCGGTGGAGATGCTCAGAGGGATTGAAGCCGGTGTGCTTGAAAGTGCTGCCGCAGCTTTAGAGGAAGAGGTACGTCTTACCAAATATGATTATATTCCAATGTTTTCGAACCCCAGATATTTTACATTGCGTCAATGGCAAAGCCGCCAGGGCCGCTTGCGGTAGAAGATGTGGACGACATGCTGCAACCTACCATTATGCCTCTGGTTCGTTAATTCCCATGGCTCATGGACAAGGGCCTGGCCAGTCGGCACTTGAAGAACACGCGTGTCAATCTTCCCCAGATTCTTCTTTCCACCCCGGACACTCCCCCCTCGCATCCCCGCAAAAGCCCAGGGGACCTCCTCCGCATTTTGGCTTGCTAGCTAGTGTATCGCGTGCGTGCTCGGTCACACACCGAGCTTCCTTTACACATTTCCACGCCTCTTGTTGTACTTCCTCAGAAACAATAAATGACTAACAAAGGTGCGTCATCGGCGCGGTACAGAGGACCCATCTTTTTGCGGATGACCACGTGGTAGCCTACCTCGGAGCGATGGAAGCTTCTCAAGGTGGTCAAGCGTCTGGGCCAGCGGCCAATGAGGAGGAGGATTTCAGCTAATTCATTGGCTAACGTAGTACTGTTGAGCATTGCCCTCTTGGGTTTGTGGGGAACCGGCAATTGCTTCAACTGCCTCTTGCTTGTCGGCAATTCCTTGAGTTTTGGCCCTGCGATATGGCATTGTGACGATACTGCGTATCGCAGACCTGCCTCTGTAGCTATTCGTTTGAGTACGAATTCAACTTCGAAGATCAGCTGTTCATCTGCTGCTTCTCTGGATGCCTGGAAAGATGTATACAAATCACAGAGCATGTCGATAAGACGATAAGAAATCCTGTGTCCTCGGATATCACTCTAAGTGTCCTCAGTTTCCGGCATATTCTCGCTCTGTGAGGTCATGTCCAATTATCCAAACCGACCAGGGATTTGAGACGGTTGGTAAATTGATCCGGACAGTTTCCGTTATACGATCTTCCGACTACCTTACAGCAAATAATAGACCAGCTGAGCTTCACAGCAATAATATTTCCGACCATTCCTCAGCGGAAAGTTAAAGTGCCCACAGGTTTCGGATCCGAGGATATGAATTGCGAGCTTGCAGGACCATGTTTGCTTACAGTTATATGGGTACATGACAAGATTCTGAGTAGATGGATGGTAAGGCATGACGCATTGAGATCAGCCTTATTGTCCTGCGTTGCATGGAGCATGGGCAAGTCAGGATTATATATGAAGGCCTTACTGTAAGATGATATATGTATGCCCAATGGATCAAAAATCACGGTTGTGAAGCAGGATGTGCGCGTGACTACGGTGCAGCTGCCAACCTTGATAAAAGCACCACGGTTTAGGATTGAGATTGTGGATCAAAGAAGGGCACAGGGGCAGGCACAGTCGCCAAAAATCTCCCTTCTAGTCAAGATATTCACCGTGAAGTCAGGTTCTGTTGGACCACGATCTACCTTCCGAGTGGTTCTCGTGGGGAAACGCGGAGAAGATGCCAGGCCAGTCGTTAAATCTACACCCTATTTGATTTATATACACACCACATCGATGTCAGCCTCTTCACAGATTCTTCACTCGGTCGGTTGCAATACGAGAAATTCGAAGCGGTGATGGTGTTTCTACCACAAGCTGGCGTCTAGGGAAGGGGGGTGCATGCAAACCCCCGTGGAGTTTAAAACAACGCTGTTCCGGTCAACAAGACCAACGAAAGCAAGGCGTTACACAGCGTTGCTACGTCAGTATGGAATTGAGATTGATTGATTGGCTGCTACTGTGCATATGTTATTATGCCCTGACAGGAAGTCTCAGTCCGGACTTTTGAGTAGCCCCCGGTACGTTGATGATGAACCCAAGCTTGTGGTTGGTGCCTCTCGAAGGAGCAGAGTCCCGGTTCCAGGCTATAGGGACGTACAAGAGACGTTAAGACAGCATAAGGACGACGCAGTCTAGATGCGATGCGATTCATGGGGCCTGCAATTCAGGGCCACAATCCACATTTGATACGCATGGGCGGCTATTCGCGCTTGAGATCTGGGACTGATGGCGCTGACCCCTTTGGTGGACACCGACGAAGAGTTCTAACTAGCCAGAAAGTACTGTGTCACTGTGTCTGAGAGAATTTGCTAGGCAATCAATGGCTGTCGATGGAAGATGATGTAAAGTCAATTCCAGGGCCCAAGCCTGACCAGGGCCGTGGCTAGCGCTTGCTAGCGGCGGATCGATGATCTGCGTCAGGTCCGCAACGATTGATTGCGGCTCCGACGTGGGGCCATTGCGGTTCCCCCAAGGTATGAGGCTTGGATCTAGGTCCGCTGGGGCTCTACTACTCCCTACGTAGTTTAGGTAGGGGAATGCTTCCAGGGCTGATTCAAGACAGTTCAGCCTTCGAGATCAAATCGATGCTTGTTAGGGCCCGTGTCTGAATATGACTTACCTTGCAAGGTTCGCTTGAGCGAATCCGCAGCCCGGTAAATGATGCTCATTACCCTTCACCTAGTTGCAACAAGGGATCCTTACCGCGGTGAGCATGCTCTATCGGCCGCCCCCAGCCCTGCGGAGCTAAACCCTTCCATTCTCCTGACCTTGGGACTCACCTGCGCCGCAGTTGTACAGTCTCAGTGTTCCTGGACACAGTTCGAAGTATCGGGATCTATGCGGACAAAGCTCACGTTCACATTCTCAGGCAAAGCACAGCAGTTGAGTTAGAAAGCATCCCATAAGACGACCCTGTAAACAGAGGTGGCTTCGTGGCCAGCCACCATCTCTCATCCGAACCAGATCACTGGTTTCAGCCGTTGAACCCTAGAATTATCTAGGATGTTCGGCGTAGGGAATTCATTATGCACAGAATTGTGGCCAGTTTAACGCGATCAAACCTGGGGTACCACAGGTCTTGGTGGGAGTCTAGGAATCATCTACGATCATAGCAAGAGCTCACTGCGGTTCCGCCTGCAAGTCGAATTATTAGGGTTGATATTCAAAATGATCAACTCAACATAGCTAGGGGAAGAAGCGCTGCGCCTGCTCTGCCTCGTGGCTAGGGCGGCATCCGGATACATAGAAAAGGCGAGCATTGACCATGTTAGCCATGTGTACTGTGGAGCTAGTATGACAAGAAGGCCACTGGTTATCGAATCGAGACCAGACCTTTCACTCAGGGGATCAATGGTGTGGTCACCAAGGACGGTGAAAAGAGTGCAAGGTCAAGGTTAGATACGGAATGCATTAATCACATTAGTCGACCACCCTAGCGTCAGAGGGTGAAGCAAACGACCCGTCCTGAAGTATTCGAGAAGTAATAGTTGAAGTTGGTATTATTACTCTTTGTGGTTGACTTAGACCGACAATGCTACAGTACATAATTGCACACTGACGGGCTAAGGGCCAACAGAAAAGATGGGATAACTTCAATGGTAGCATTCGAAACAGGGCGATGCCACAATGCGCTTCCCCCGCATTCCGGGTTCCAGGGATTGGCGCATGAATACGGAGTGTATGATGATAACAATAAATACAACACTCGAATAATCCGGGGTAGAAGAAAACCACATCATGGTGAGTAAGAGTAACGATGGAAGAGATACCGGCGGCCCTGGCAGTGTGGGTGTGATGGGCCGTTATTCACGTGGGAGAGAGTGTTCTACAGTTTTATGGGTGGTGCCATTCTCTGACACGCATCCGACCCGCATCAAACATCAGCGTCGGCTGCGGGCAGGAAGGAGCTGGAAGAACGGAGCATCAGCATCATGATACATACAAACCGTGCATTCTTTGCAGATTTATGTTTTGTTTTATGCATCCAGTTGAAGAGAGAATAATCTGGAAATGGTACTCTTGCGGCTTCGATACCTAGGGTGAGGGAGGCAATGGGACAAAAGTAGTATAACAGTCAGGAAGAATAAAAGAGACACTAAACTAACTAGGCAGAGGAAATTTGCAGAAACTACCTTGTAACTAAATGTACGTAGTAGTATCATAGGAAACCGAGAGACCTGCACTCCTGCACGACAACATAGTACCTGAATGCTTCAAGTCTTTTGTGAAAGAGATTGCATCCCGGACTCAAGCTGCAGTCGGCGCTCGCAGGACAAAGCACATGCAGCTCGCAGCCTCGCTCTGCCTCTGAAACTGATGCTCCGTGAATTTGGACATACTCGAGATGGGACGTCAAAAAATCCTGAGAAGTTCGTTTCCTACCGCTGGTGTCACTTTTGCAGTACTCCTTTTGTCTAAACTATCTGACGCCCGAATGCTGCTTAGTCCTTGTCTAATTCTGTTTGGGAAATGGATAACTTGGCTCTGGAGTACTCCCAAGACGTTTACATCTCCATACAAGGCAGAGTTGAACAGAAAAGGAAAATCAAAACCCCACCCAAGTTCCAATCATATGTATTGCCTCGACTACCGATCTACTGCACAACAGGACTGTATCGATGTCGTGGAGATTTTCTTCCGGCACGCCCTCCCCAAAACGGATGCCAGGTTACTTATCGCACACCCTGTCGAGCATGCCATACACTAAAACCATCTTAGACGGCAGCTGCGGCTGTGTGTACCGAATGTACCTCGCAGCGCATCTCGGCACCTATCAAAAGCTGCGCTAGCTTACTCTTTTGGGGCGTCCCTCACACACAACCTAATGCTGAGCGAACGACTTGAGTTGCCCAGTGGGAGCCGCGCTTGGCCTTACACTGTATCAGGTCTGGACTCTCTTCGGATCTGCTGTGTATAGCAGAGAGTATCGATAACAGCATCACACTCTGATCCTCGGCATTTGCAGCAACGACTTGTGACGGACAGGACAGTATCTCGAGCATCCCCCCCTGATCCCGGACGGGGTGACAAGGTGCCATGTGCTCTACAACATCGTGCACTATACCTCATCGTCATGATCCACGCCCGCCCAGGCCTATGGGATGGGATGGGATGGGATGGGATAGGGACTTGAACCGGTGTATAGGGATGGATCCATTGCCAACAGCACGCCCCCGTCCCCAGACTTTTAACAACCTGATCCAAGTAAAGGTAGGTGCCAAGCCAAGACCTTCACACCTTCAATAGACAGGTCAAGCAAGAGCAAGAGCAAAACAAGGGCAAGAACAAGAACTGGCCTGTCTCCACTCAGCTCGACTTGAGTCTTGGCTCAACTGTCCTTGTCCCTGTCCCTGGGCTTTTCCCCCAGGATTTCCACTTCTTTCTCCACACCTCAAAGAGTTGACTTCGTCCCAATCCCCATTTCCTCATTTCTACTAAATATTCCTCTTTCCCACCCCAGGACATCCAAATCTCCTCTTTTTTCCTCTTGATCTTTATATCTTTCCCATTTATTCTTTTCTTGACCTTGTCCTCCGTCGGACTCATATACAATTTTTATATATACCAACCTTATTCCTCATCTACTTATCATCCCACTTCAGATACCCATACCCAGCTTGATAAGCTCGCGCCTTTAACCCGGCAACCCCCACCAATCACTCTACACTCCTGCCCTTCCTTAGTACTGGCACCAAAATCACCAGCAAGACCTCGGCCTCGGCTATCACCATTTGACATCTCGGACTTTGGCCGTTTCGACGTGGACGATCCAACTGGCAACAGAACAGATATAACAAGACATAACAATCAAAATCATAAGCCTGGCAACTCCTTTGTCTGCCAGTTTTTCTCCCTCGGCAATTTAGCCGCCTCTTCCGCACAACTCAACCCATCACCTCTCTCACACAACTACCGAAATGCCCGGTATACTCCCCATGAAGGTCATCAAGGTGGGAACCAGCTCCCAGAGCCGGATTGCCCAGGCTTGTGATCGTTGCAGGAGTAAAAAGATCCGCTGTGATGGAATCCGCCCAACATGTTCTCAGTGCGCTAACGTGGGCTTTGAATGCCGGACAAGCGACAAGCTCAGCCGCCGCGCATTCCCCCGTGGCTACACTGAATCTCTGGAGGAACGTGTCCGACAATTGGAAAGTGAGTTGCGCGAACTCAAAGATTTGTTAGACGAAAAGGACGAGAAGATCGATATGCTTTCCAAGATCCACGGCAACCAACGAAATCCTTCAATACCCGTGAGCAGCCCGGCTATAATTGAGTCCCGGAATGAAACACAGGCCCCAAAGGAGGATACCTTCCGTTTACAAGCTGCGCCGCTATTACTTGGAGTTGAGAATTCTGACTCTTACTCCATGGGCGCGTCGAGTGGCCGAACATTTATTGGTAATTTTGTCTTCATTTTGGTCCGAGTGAGTTGAACTGACTAACACCAAAGCAGAGGCTTTCAAGCGTAAGATCCAGGAAACCGGCAAACCCAGCACCGATTTCAACCCTGAGGTTTTCTTACATATCCAGGGCTGCAAGTCCCTTGGTCCCAAGTCCCCCGAGCAATCTCTCAGAGCCCCTCCTCGCCTTTTCTCCGACCGCTGCGTCAACGTTTACTTTCAGGAGTGGGCGCCTCTCTTCCCCATCCTTCATAAGCCCACATTCCTCCATGTCTACGAGGAGTTTGTTACCGACCCCGAGAAGATCAAAAGCAACCACAAGCTCGCACAACTCTACCTCGTCTTCAACATCGCTGGCCTCTCATCCGACAACCCCGACCTCTCTCAGCTTGCTGAGTGCGAGCAGCAATGGCAAACCGCCCTCGACGCCATCCTCATGGAGAACACCATGAACACTCTCCAGTGCCTTACTCTTGCCCTTCTCTACTGCGCCATGCGCGCCGACTACAAGCGACTTCAACACTACAAGGGCATTGCCATTGGCCTGTCTCACCGCCTAGGCCTGCACCAGAGCCAGAAGAGATTCTCCTTCGGCGCTCTTACAATTGAGACCCGCAAGAAGGTATTCTGGACTCTTTACACCCTCGACTGCTTTTCTGCCGCTACTCTTGGCCTTCCCAAGCTGCTTAAGGAGGAGGATATCCAGTCTGAATACCCGTGCGACACTGATGATGAGTATGTTACTGAGAAGGGCTTCCAACCTACCCTTCCTGGTGAATATACTCGCTTGTCAAATGCTCTGGCTTTGTTCCGTGCGACTCGCATTCTTGCCAAGGTTCTCGAGAAGAATTACCCCGCCTCGAGCTCCTATGAGATCTCGCTCCAACAGATGAATGCTCTTGAGAGCGAGCTCGGTGACTGGTACAACCAGCTGCCCCCTCACCTGAGACTTAGCTTTGTTCAAGACAAGCCGTCCACAAACATGACTGGCAGTCGTTCACCTCTGCTGGCTCTGGCTTACTACTTCATCCGCACACTCATCTACCGCCCTGCCGTCGGTTCCAGCCTAGGTCCCAAGGCGGCTTCGGCCCTGATGTCAATCGGGACGTCGAGCAAGCACATCGTTCAGATCTTCCAGCTCCTTGAAGAGCGTGGCATGACTTTCTCATTCTGCCTGAACAAGTCTGATCTGCTGGTAGTTTGTGGTATGACGCTACTATACCACTCAATTGATCTCAAGCAAGACAGCAAGGTGCTGCGCGATGACGAACGTTTGGTAAACTCCGTGATTAATATCCTGGACAAAACCGAGGCCTCTGTCTCGCTCGATTTTAAGCGTCTGGCTAGTTTGCTTGTCACTGTCGACGAATCCGCTACGTCCCCAATTCACGCTTCACGTGAGGTGTCAATGCCCCCCGTGCCAGTCTCCAACCGAGGGTCGTCACCAACTGGAATGGTGTCCAAGTCCAGGTCCAAGTCTAGGAAGAAGGGCAGCGCAGCCTACCCTTTCGGCCAGCTCTCTGCCGCCGCAGCTAGTGACAACAACCTGATCGATCACCAGGAAACGATGCGACGCATGACGTTGCCGTGCGGTACCGATCAGAAATCCGAGTTCTACCGTGCCCGAGCGCGTCAGTCTTTTGACGATCTCCAGGGCAAGGTTCCTGTGGTCCAGCGAGGTCATCGCATGTCCATGTCTCCCAACCCTGACCGCAAGGGCTCTCCTCTGTCGCGAAACCTAGACTTCATGCCTTTCACCCACCACTCGCAGTCGCCGCAACCGGCTTCTCCCCAGCAGAACCCTCACCGTGCACACTCTCATTCTGGCCCAACACCTCAAAACCACCACATGATGGTGAACTCTTCTATGGCAGCCGCTAAGATGCATGGTGTCTCGACAAATGAGTGGGAAACTCTTCTCGGGTCGTTGGATGGTGGCATGAACAACGTCTACGATGCAATTTATGGTGGACAGGGGCTTGTGAACGAAAGCGCGATCGCCGTGAGTAACTGCGGTGACTGGCCTCCTGACAACTGGGACCTCGGCGGTTTTAGCATCACCGAGTTCGGAAACAACCCACAGCCTCCCCAGAGCGTCCTCAGTATGAGTGACGAGAGCCTTAGCTCGAGTGAGGAGGTTGGACCCTCAGAGCTTGGACTAAGTGTTGAGAGTGTCGATTACCGCAACCATATGGTGCCCCAGCAGCACAACCACGAAGGATATGTGATGCCCGATCGCATGGAGACGTATCCTATCTTGTAAGGGCGGTCAACAAAATGATACCTTAGCGGGCGTTTCTTCAAATAAGAATACCGCGCAGATTGATTTTACGGACTTAGTGTGGCAGCCACGAATTCTTAGGTGATTTGATGATTATTGGAAGGGATGCTATGTTTTTTGTGTTTAGCGATTGCGTTTTGGATTTGATTTGCACCATGATATCCGGGATTGGAAAATGACCCTTTTGTTGGTATTATTGAAGTGTCTCTTGAGCCTTCGCCAAGAGGATCGAGACGGGAATCAAGGATGATGGTCAGAGTCCAAGGATCGGCCTCGCAATACGACGCAGGCTAGAGTATCTAGCTATCAGCTCGTGCTTTGCAAAATAATAAGAAATATTCAAGCAAGTAATTTGTCAACTCCCAACATTTCGCGGTGTCCCAACACGTTGTGACATGACACCAACTGCCAGCCCTGGACCAATACATCGTCTTGGCGTCTTCCGACGTTGAGTGGATTTTTTCAACATAGTCGCATTGCATAACATGGCATTGCATGTACATGCGCGTACCTGTCTGCAGCAACAATCCGACGGATTCTTCACCGGCTACCCCGGCTTCCTGAGAAGCAGAAAGAAGAAGCCTCGGCCGGATCTGACAGGCTGCGTTGCCGGTGTCTATAGAGCCAAGGGACGAGATTGGTTGTTTGCGATATGCATCGCTTATTGTGAGTGTCTCGGGAAATGATTCCGGGCGTGCATATCGTAGTATGTTTGTTTCGTGCGTGTAGCCTCAGTGTGGTCGAGACCGTCGAGAAGGATTCTTGACAGGTCGAATCTAGAATGGTCTGTCCATTTGCTGTGTTTGTCACGGCTATAGAGTACCATTCGGCGAGGTCATGCCACTCACTGTTCTGTCTTGGTATTTTGGGTGGCTGTGAAGACTTCGGTACTCTAAAGATATCTAGTGATCGCATCCACAATACTCAGCATTTTAGCCTTTTCATGTTCAGTAATTGGATGGTAGTCGGACGAGGTGAAGATGAATGAAAATGCGAAGTGAGGCTGGTGTAGGTTGAGTGTGGCCGTGCACAGCACAGCACAGCGCCCTAGGTAGGTAGGCAGGCCTGGACCAAGAATGACGTCTTTAACTTCAGCCTGTCGTACTTTCCCTAGACCTGCTCGGGGTACCGTCTTCTCTAATCTCCATTCTAGCGGCGGATCTAATGGGGAAGGCTCCATTAACTCCATCAACCATGCATGGCACATGACAGGGCAAGAGCGCCTTAGAATCGATGAAGATAAGATTCCTCAACAAAGACTTTTGTTCATCTCGGTTTGCTTGTGCTTGTACTTGGTCATTTCATGGTCGGGGACGTTTCTCTGATCGACCTATTCCTTTCAAGTCTCTATCAACTTGGCTTCATCAATACCCGCAAACGATAACTACAACGACGATGGCGGCAGAGAGACAATCTCTAATCGACAAGGATGCCCAGTCAGCGGCTGTTCCTACTGGTAAGGCAGCATCCAGCTTCTGAGCTATACAGCAACCACTAAACCATATCTTTTCATATGATAGCACCATGGGCCGTTGCCCAACCGTCACTCCGGGATCCCGCCCGTCGACTCCCGCAAGCCATTGCTCATCGTGGTGCAAAGCTCGATTGGCCCGAGAACACTATGGCCGCTTTTCGAGGCGCTGTCAAAGCAGGTGCTCACGCTATAGAGACCGATATTCATCTGTCGGCTGATGGTGTTGCTGTTATATCACATGTAAGTTGATCCAACATGACACAGCAAATATTCACCATGACTTGACTCGGCTGACGTGCATGTGACTAGGATCCATCACTCAAACGCTGCTTTGGCATAGATAATCGCATTTCAGAATGCTCGTGGGAGTATCTCAGTACACTACGTACAGTAGCCGAGCCTCATGAGCCCATGCCGCGGCTCAAAGACTTTCTTGAGTGGTTGACTCAGCCCGAATTGGAAAAGATCTGGGTTGTTTTAGATATCAAGGTATGCTTCATCGTAATCAAATCAAACATGTGATGTGAGACGGAAGCTAATGCAGGTTTCCCAGCTCAACAGTGATCCAACGGACCTGATGGCTGCAATCGCGAGAGCTCTGGACAGCGTCCAGGGGCCTGTACCATGGGACCGACGTATCATCCTTGGATGCTGGAACGTGAGTCGCTCTCCTAAGCTTACGCCCCTTGCTACCCTACTATACATTCCACCTGTAAACTCTACTCTGGCTCACAGCTGACATAAATCAACAGGCATCATTCCTGCAGGCTGCACGTAGTCAACTTCCAACATATCCTCTCGCCCACATAGGCATCTCTCTCATTTACTCACACCACTTCCTGCGGGTCCCGAACCTCGGTTTTAGTCTCAACCAAATCGCCCTCGTTGGTCCCTTGGGAAAGCTCTTTCTCCGCGAACTTCAGCGGACTGACAAGCTGTTTATGACCTGGACAGTCAACGAACCCCGTCGTATGGAATGGTGTATCCGCCAGAACCTGGGTCACCCGCGGCACCCTCACAAGAATAGTGAGGGGCCGGCGCTCATCGACGGTGTCATCACCGACAACCCTCGGTTGTACCTAGAAATATGTGAGAAGTTCGAGGACGAGATGGACGGCAAGTTTGTCAGGCCAAAGCTGGCCCTGGCCCAGACGATGAAGAACAAGGCCGAGACTTTGGCATTTGTCATTCTCACCCAATCCTTGATGGTGGTATATCATTTTGTTAGAAGGTGGCAGGGTAAGTTTGATTTTCTCAAAGACCGCCGGACATTGGATAAGCGGTAAAGAAGGGAACTGCGGGTAAGTGATGAGGTGTAGCGAGGTGGACACGAGATGGTGTTAATGGCATAGGTTGCGTTTGGACACACGCTTGACTTCTATAGCTTGGCAGTATTTGCTTGCGATGGATATTATGCAATATAGTATTGAAAGGGACGAGGGTTAGACGTAAATAAGGCCATACCGTCATAACGACTGTGGCCGGGTACGAACACCTGGAATTTAGGTACCATCACGATGTCTAACTTACACGATACCAGGCGGGATAGAACTTGGGTAGAAACAAGAGAGCCAGCATGGCCTTTACTAGACCAGCCATGACTTGCAGCACCCTCACATAAAGGCTCCCCGAAAAGTCAGTGCACCATCTGCGCAACTTTTGAAAATGTAACAATCGTCAAAATTAGAATGCTATCTACCAAAATCTATCCAGTAATACATAATTGTCACCTCCGACTACAGTTTTCATCAAGGTATAGGTGCAATCCGCCCTGCCCTGCCTTTTCGCTCTAAGCCGTAGCATAGAAAACAATTAAAACCATAGAAACCGAAACCCTTTTCGTAAGGCTTCTGTATCTTTATCTTCTCTCTTCCTCCCTCTCAAATTTCGACATCGATATCCAGATCTAGTGACCCAATCACGTCGTCATCCATGAGCGGCTTATGGATAGTCGGAATGCCCTTCTCGTTGTGCTTCTCTTCTTGCAACTTCGCAAGATGGGATAACAGCTGAGACTTGGCTGCCGGCTTCGGTGTGCCCGTTCCAGGGGTGCTGGTTCCACTGTCATTTGTTCCTGGCTTCTGGTCCGCCTTGTCGTTGCCATCGTGAATGAATTTGGCCTTCGTCCTCAGTCGTCTCGACATATCGCCTTGGTACGTCTCACCACGCTTAAGGGCTGCCTCAATTTCTTTCGACTTCGCCTTCTCCTTCAGCTGGGCCTTGCGCACTGCTTCCGCATTCAAACGTCGGTTCTCTCGATTACGTTCGGCCAGTCGATCCTGCTCAGTTTGGCCCTTAGGAATATCAGTGTGTTTTGATGCTCCCAAGCTCGTCCTGAACGCCAAACGTTGTGAGCCGAGGTTGTCAAGCTCCTCTTGAAGCTCTTCAACTTTATCGTCTTCACCACGTTGTCTTGCCTCTTCAAGTAATTGGGCGATGCGTTCTCGCTCGGCTGGATCGAATCGCCGTTTCAATTCTTTTATCCGCGTGAGACGGGCCTTGATATCCTCGGTAGTCCAAGAATGATTAATCAATTTGTTGATCTCATCAACCTTATCCATAAGAAAGGCCTTGGTTGGAAGAGTAACACCTTCGTTGTGACATGTAACTTTGTATCGGTTGAGTTCGCTCTATAGTTAGGTCAGCACTAGTTCAACAATACAACCGCGTCCAACATACATCTGTAAACTTTCCGCTCGAGGCGGCAATGAAAGGGAACTCTTTGATTGCCTTTCCATGCGCCGCCTTGACGTACTGATCCGTAACGAATGCACCGTTAGGTCCCTGGAGAGCATATGGCCGGCTGGTCGCGAAGCCTATGAACAATGTTAATATCGACTGCCACATCGGCGAATATAGTGAGTAACATACCTCTTATAACTGCCATACGGTACTGCTCGATACCTGTTTCAGGGTGTGGACCAAGAGCGATACGGATGTAACATCCAGTGATAGCGTCCTCAAAGCCGGGAGTGAAACAAACCTGAGCAAACTCGTTTCGTCCTAATCGCACACGATCGTAATCGCGTAGCTCAGCTGGCGGTTGATCGCGAATTTCGTCGCCTTCAGGGGTTTGGGATCGTCCTCGGTTGTAGTTATCATCGCTGTCATCGGCCCCCGAATCACCTCCTCGTGGGGAGTAATTGTCCTTCCGTCTCTCGAGATCCTCTCGTCGGCGTGCCTTTTCGGCCTTCGCTTGACGCAACGAATCCATCGCTGACTCTCTCTTATTCTCGGTACGCGGTCGTGAAGCCTTTCGATCACCATCTTCCAACTCGGCAATTCCGGCACTACGCTTTTTCTTAACCTGCTTGCGTTCATCACCCTCCATCTGGCTAACCATCTGGCGAAGCAGACGGTTTTGGCGTTGACGCTCGATTTCTGTCATGCGATCAGCAATGATCTGTTCGCGTTCAAGTTCGGGCAGAGCCATGATTTGCGCCTTCTCCTTCTGGCTCTTGTATCGACCGTCGACTGGGTAATTCTCGTCATGGTCATCCGCGGCGGCAGCTCGTCCTCGCGACGGCTCAGCATCCGAGTCAGATTCGTCCATAGGGGCAGATTCGAGTGAGTTTGGTGTTCCTGGCGCAGAGGACCTGAGTCACGATAGGTCAGCATAAGGTGAACAATGCGACGATTAGAGTGGAAGGCGGGCAGGAGGTTAACCAAGAGATCAACCCTGCACTCAACGCCCAAACTAATGCCGCCAATAGAGAGAAAGCACTTACGCCTCGCCTTCCTCCTCGGAATCATCAACGCCTCCTCGTCGCGACTTGCCACCTGCCCCTTTCTTCGAACCACTCCTCTTTACTGGCGGCGATGCTGAAGCACCTCTACTCTCGTTGCCAGAACCTTCATCACCGGAATCCCCACCCGCAAGGGCGAGAAGCTCGTCGTCAACGTCAGACATGACGAAAGGTGTCGTAGACTCGCGATGATATAAAGCGTAATGCGTTCAGGAGATCGACGATCGTATAGCAGGTGGGCGCGTGGTACGCGTCTCTGGATAAACAGCAGAGAATGTAAGGACGAAAATAGGTTCAGGGCGATGCGCAAGCGTGCGCGCGGAGGGTCGAAGGGATGAAGGAGAATATTGTTGATGGGAAAAGCGATTGAGCCAAAACTGAAGGAGCTGGATTGCTTGCTCTTTCACAACCTGTTCTGAATTCGTAGTTCACATCCACTATCTCATTGGTCAAGGACTCAAGGCTATGTCATGCCGCTGCACGTGTGTGGCTGATGCGCGCTCCGGGGAAGCTTTAGTCCGTTTTCGGTGAGCACACCGAGATGTAGATACTCACCGAGAATAACGGCGCCGTCATAGGTTATCGTTCGATTTTGACCACTATCAATTGATAACGGAGAAGCAGTCTAAAAACTTTGTAGTAAACATGGCTTCATCTAGAACTTTCATGAGACCGATGCGCTCTCTCGGAGCACGGCCAACACAGATCCTCTACAGGCCATGCATTCGTACAATTGCGACCACGTCAAATGCCCAAGCCTCTGTGTCATCCGCATCCGCCCCATCCTCTGAGACTCCCAAGAAGCTCAAACCACTCACTGAGGAGCAGCGTGACTTTCTCGATTCTGCTGTAGGCTTATCAAGCTCGATATCTCCCGATAGGCGACTGACGTGCTGTTAGCTCCGTGTTAATCAAGCTGGCGAGCTCGCTGCAGTCCTCATCTATGCCGCCCAATCGCCTATCCTTGTCCGATCAAAGCCGCACCTCCGCAAGCTGATGGCGCACATGTACGACCAAGAGGATGGCCACTTCAAGACCTTTAACAGCCTCATCCACAAGCACCGTGTCCGACCTACCGCCATGTATCCCTTGTGGTCTGTCATGGCAACTGGCCTGGGCTGGTCTACCGCTATGATGGGCTATGAAGCTGCCATGGCTTGCACAGAGGCTGTTGAGACGGAGATTGGCGGTCACTACAATGAACAAATTCGATCTCTGCTGGAAATGATTGCGCAGTGGGAGGCTGAAGGTTACGAGGTCGGCAAGGAGTTGTCAGATCTAGTCAAGACCCTCAGGATAATCAGAGACGAGGAACTGGAGCACCTAGACCATGCTGTTGAGCATGATGCCCAGAAGGCAGAGCCTCACTGGCTTCTTACCGGCGTCATCCGAGCAGGTTGTCGCGGTGCTATCTGGGTGAGCGAAAAGGTGTGAAACTTCCAACTAGTTGTATTATAATTGTGATATAGGCATATGTGTGGCTCTCAGGGTAAAACATGTATATAAAGTGGCAAAGCCGGAACCATAGAAATGAGCCTTGCGTGTTAGACAGCCGCGCCCGTCAAGTGTTATTCTCTTTCATAATAAGTGAAAACACCATTTTAACTCCTTCCCATGCTCTTGTGCAAACTCATGTCAAGACACTGCTACTAAAAGAAGGATGAAGGTGGATTTAGTTGCTATGGTTTGTTAGTATTGTCGCCATTCACACCAAGAGGCTTCACTTACTAAATTGCCAAGGGCGCAACGCCATCGACTTGGTATCCCCAGTTTCCGTTCTGTTCTTCAGTAAGGAGCCAGTCGTAAGGAAATTGCACAATGTTTCCCTGAACCATGTTCAAAAGCTCCTCAGCCTGCCCTCGCGTTGGCATGTCGTCAACACTAAAGCCGCGTCGACTGTTCTTAGTGGTTGCGCGGCGTCTGCGCTTTACCGAGCCAACATGTCCCGGTGGAGGAGCATTAGTATCCCTTGAGGATGGTTTCTCGAGAGTCGAAAAAGTAGTTCGTCTCTCTCGATCTTTGGTCCCTGTCTGTGGGTCCAGGAATCTTCCATTGTTGCCTCCGTCAAAAGCAGGGAATGGGGTATCTCCAGCTGGGTACACGGGAGATGCCGCCTCAGCAGGTTGCTGCGTATCAGCAGCACTCTCGTTATTCAATCCAGTGTTGGGTCGCGATGATATAGTTTCACCGTCTCTCATTGCTTGCTTCTCGTCGACACCGCGATGTCCCTCGTCAGGAATGACAATCTTAATCCTTTCATCCTCGTGGTGCCCAGGAAGTTTCTCGATCATCTTTCCTATCCCCTTCTCCACTTCTGTCCCAGCAGCCTTGGCCATGACCTCTGGTCCGGGTGCGCTGACACCGGCACCGCCAGCAGTCGAGTCGCGATGTCTCGAAGTGGGGGGAAACTCGGAGTCCTCGCCTCTGGATCGACCGCCACCTTCCATGCTCGTACGGAACCTCTCACTATAGCTCATGTACTCGCGGTACTCCGCCCAGGTGCTCACCTCAGAATCCGGCATGCAGCGGAACACTCGGCGGTAAAGCTTGGTGTTATTTGCGGCGGCCCGGTTCCAGATCTCGTCGATGAAGTTGGGGTTGACCGGATCTATCATGCAGTCCTTGTCGATGTGTGCAGGCTGGATATCTGCTGCCATAGGGTGGAAGCCACCATTGACTGGCTTTCCGGTTTCAGGATCGATATGCATCGGAGGACCACCAATATCAGTATCGTCACCAATTGGCAAAGTTGGTAGCTGCGCGGCACGAGGTAGGCCAAGTTGATCTGTGGTGCGACGGTCCAGAGCGGGCATTGGGGGGAGACCGTCGTTGCGGTTTCCAGGCTCGAGATATCTGTTATCAGGCTGAGGAGCGTGCGGCTGCGCTTCCTTGGGTGATTGCAGAGTTCCCTTGCCTTCGTTGCTGATATCGCTGACAAGAACTTCCCGTCCATTGATGATAACAGAGTCACGACCAGTATCAAGGCCAGACTTCTCGGCGCTCTTCCAATGATCGGGGCCATAGCCAGTCACGTCCAATTCATGCTTCACCTTACCCTCTGTTCCGGTAATGACTGTGCCCTCCTCTTCCGCGTTGCTGCTATTGCTGCTGCTGCTGCTGCTGCTCTTTGCGATTTCAACAGCAGCATCAAGGTCGTGGTTGATGCTTGGAATTCGTTGAGCCTCAGGACGCGTTGCCGTTAGCTTTGAGGAATCAACGGGGTCGCCGTCCTCACGATAGATATCGTCCATCTCCTGTTCAAACTCTTGGCGGTCAAGCTCTGCTTGGCGCTCTTGCTCAAGGATTTCGTCGACATCCAGACCAAGGTGCTCTCGCATCAGTCGAAGTCGCAGTGTATGGGCAAAGCGACCGACCTTGTACGGCCTTCCAGCCATTGTGGAGTTGATCATGTCAGTATCCCGAACAATCGCAGCACACTCAGAATCGCGGCTACCAAGCATTGATCGCTCGTTGATATTGGCAGATCCGATGAGGGCCACGCGATCATCAACAATGATTGTCTTGGCATGGATATAAAGCTGCTCGGTGACAAGGACATCGTTGCTCATAATGCCCCATTGACGCAGCGAGTAGAAGCCGATGTAGTCCTCTGGCTCAATGCCAGCGGCTCGAAGTCGGCCGAAGATGGACTGTTCGCCTCTGCAGATACTTGCGTACTGACACATCAAAATCAGACGAACGCTCGTGCCCTCCTGCTCGTCGACTGTGTTCTGGAAACCAGGCATCAAGGGAATGACAATGGCACACCGCCAGTCTTCGTCATTCTCGTAGGCCCGGATGATGCGCTCAACTAGAGCGTCACCAATACGGTTCACAATTCTGGTGTTGTATGCTTCAGTACTGGTAATGAAGAACTGGTTCTCCATATAGACGAAATGATCCGACTCTTCAATCATCTTGATGTAGGCATTCTGAATACTGTGCTCAGTCTGTTCGATACCTAGAGACCATGTAGAGGCGGATCGAAGAATTTGAACTTCGCAAGTGCCAGTTAGCCCAAGCTCCTTCAGCTCATCCATGTTAGCGTCGGGTGGGGGAAGTAGGAAGGGCAAAGGACGAGTTGGCTTGCGTCCTCGACGCAGGTAGTTCCAGCGCTGAACGAAATGGCGCGTCAAGTCTCTTGCAGGCTGGCCAACAACTTGCATAGCTACATCGTGCCAAGGCATTCGTGGCACCTTGGTTCGGTCATACATTTCCTCGTAAGGCTCGTTGAGTCTGAAGAAGTCCTGTACTCGGGGGTTGGAATAGTCTTTACCGGGGAACAGCTGGCAATGTTCTGCATCCTTGGGAGTCTCGGACATTTCGAAGCCGGTCGGTTTATCATCGACAATTGGGTGCTGAGGGCAATCCCATCGCCCAAAGCACAAATCAATTCCTCCAACGAATGCTACATCGTGATCCACAATGCAGATCTTCTCGTGATGAGCAAAAAAGAACTGGTTCTTCTTGAATTGGTTGGGAGATCTTTGTACAAAGATATTGGGATGAAGGTTCAATAACGAAAACTTGGTATATTCCGAGTCGATCGGGATGGCGGCTTCAACGTTTCGGTAAACGATAATGAAGACCTTGACACCTTCCCTGGCCTTCTTTTGCAGAAGTCTATCCAGTCGCCACTTTTGGCTGATGGCAGCCGGTCTTCGCATGTACAGTTCAGGACTTAGCCACCAATCATGGATGTAAATGACATCGCGAGCCATGTTGATAGCTCGGGAGACATTCCACATGTAGTCGCGTCCATCGACGAGCCACTGGGCGAAAACATTATTTCGCACCGGGGAAAAGCTGTCGAATCGCTTGTTATTGTACCAAGGAGTCTGCTTCAGCATCTGGTTGATGGAGTCCTCGAATTGCTTCATGACAGATTGATTGCGAGAGAAAAGACGCACTTTGCGCTCAGATGAACGTAGAGTCATAGTATGATGCTTGTCCGGAGGTGCCTCAACAGTCAAATCGATCTCCTTTTTCTCGTTGGAACCAATTGCCTTAGCCTTGTTTCGCTTAGAGGAAATACTGAATTTCGAGTCGACCAGATAAACATCGAAAATGTTCATGTTCTCTGGAGACTCTACACACACGATGTAGCTTTGTCGCACCAGAAACCACTTCCTACTCTGTCGAGAGATAACTTTAGCTGGCGCCAGAGCACGACGGAAATCGAGACCCTTGGAAGGCTGAATATGAAGAAAGCATTCCTTTCCATGGTAGCTACCTTCGGCAGCGAGGCGGACACCAAGGGCGGAGAGCTCGAGGAAACGACAAAGTCGGTTGCTATCAGCTCTGAACATCAGCCATCTTATCATCTCAGAGAGATACTTCTCCAGAATGCGTCGCTGCTTGTCAACATAACGCTGTCTCTTCGTTGCCATGTCCATGGAAGGCATTCCTGGGCCTTCAGTGTTGGACATCTCACCAGGGTCGGTAATACCTGTTGATCGGCGTCTCGGGCCCATACGCAAGAAGTTGCGAGACTTTCTTCGTGGGAGCCCACCAAGTGTTTCAGGATCACTGAAAACGCCGTCTCCTGCCGCCTCTGTAGCTGTACCTTCGCCGGCCGTCTCCTCTCCACGGATGCTGGCTTGGTCATCATCATCGGTTTCTTCGCCCTTCTTGCGGGCGCCACGAAGGTAAGGGAAGGCTGAGTAAGGGAACTTGGGCTGCTTTGGTCGGCCACCCAAGTCCATGCGTCCAGGCATGTACTTTTCGTTGCTGATAGCAAACTTGTACCGCAGATGCAGGTTGTAGATATCCCTAAGTGTTCGAATTACGATCCAGCTCATTCTGCTAGGTCCACTTCCGTACTCCAGCTCAAAGGTAAACAGCCAGTGGCGATCCCTATCGTCATCCTCCATAGGAGAGCTGTCAGTGATACGGAGCTTGAGCTGCTCAAGGAGAACTGGAATCCTCTTGTTCCCGTGTTCGTCCCTCTGGATCATACTGGCAAGCATCAGAACAGCGGGAGCGCCGGCACGCAGTTCGGCCATCAGTTCGGCCGACTTGAAGTAATCGAAACGATCTTCCTTCTTCTGGCGTAGTAGTTTGAGAGTGTTTTTGACTTGCTTCCATTTCTGTGCACCAAACGTTGACGCGCGTTCGGACGTGAAGAAGGGACGTCGGGGGGTCATGGCATCGCCATCTGATACACCTCCACCGCCAAATACGGTGATTCGGCGAACATGGCCCACTCGTCGTCCAACAGTTCCGGGACTCTCGACCTCGTCAGCCTCCTCACTAGGATGTCGTAGAGTAGAAGTCATCCAGGAGTTGCCTCTACGGAAGGACATTCCCAAGCGATCTCGACCTTCACCTTCAGAGACGCCATACTCAGGGGCAGTTGCATCAGGCATGCTTGAACGGCGCTTAACCATCTGATCAAAGGTATCCAACACATCAGCGTCGTTTGCGAATCTCCGGGGTGTTCCGGGTGTTGAGGCGTTGGCCTTCTTTGTGCGGCGCATCCTCCTCTTCTGCTTCTTCTTCTTTGACATGCCACCCTCAGGATTACCTTCGTCTGCTGTCTCCTCGGCATCGGCGTCAGCATCGGTATCCTCCTCTGTCAAAGTACCAGGAACACCACGGTTCGGTCGTGTCGGAGAGTTGATGTTGGACTGGTTGCCTTGACTGGAAGGTCCGGCGGTAGTTGGTGGCTTTGGAGTTGGCATACCGCCATTGTTGGTGAGTGCCTTAAGTTTGGACATTAAGGATGCACCACGGGATTTGCCTGGGGTTTCTGGTTCTTCCCATGAGTTGCCTCGCATGAATGTAGGAGAAGTGTCGACGCCATCAGCAGATGTGAGCTGTATGCTAGGCCTGGAAGTTGCCTGACTGTTTTCATGGCCAAAGTCTCGGTCATTAATGCCATGGTCCTTGAGCGACTTGGTGGAAGCAGGGGTAGACTTCGGTATGGCTGATGAAGGGGCTGATTCTTGACCTGGCGTCAACTCTTGCGAGGCCAGTTTTGTTTCTGCGCTCGAATCCGCGACCTTGATATCAGGAGGCTGAAGAGTATCGGGGTTTCGTTTCGGAGCGGGAGCGGGAGCGGGTTGAGAGTGAGGGTTCGATGGGGAAACAGAACGAGGACTGGCATCCATGGGTGAGACGTCCCCATCTGGTCGATGTTGCGTCATGACGATGCGTCGCGCTCGATTCGAACAATCTGGTGGTGGCCAGTTCTAGACTAATTGACAAGCACAGGAAGCGAGCTGAAGGGCGGTATTGTCTGTTGAATAGTTGCAATCAAAGCTAGCATGCTGAAAGGAACCAGAAATAGATCAAAATTGTAAGATACTGATTATATACGGGCGTTCTTCTGTAGTAAGCGTGTGGTTGTTTAAAGGGGGCTCGTTCTTTTGGGCGCTGGTCGCGCTGCAAGGTGGTGACGAACTAAAACAAGCGGTCGATAAAAGGGTGAACTCTAGTAGCACCTGCAGTCGGTGAAGAAATAAAAGAAAAGAAGAAAACAAGTTTACGGCGACTCTGTCTCAGTCACGAGACCTTTGATAGGGAACGGGATTCGACGTCGAGGGGTGGATTTGAATCCCTTGACCATAAGATGGTCAATATCCCAAAATTTTGGTATAGGGACAACCCTTGTCACGTCAGTCGCGGTGTTGGGCGATCCAACCGGGTTACCTCCTTGCGAAATATGGGAATGGAGAGTCTGAGCCTAGCCAGACGCCGAAATTCGAAGCTACGTCTAAATACTCCACTGGCATTGGGTGAGTTGGGCTGAAGGAGGGGCAGGTGGCCCCGCCTTGTGACGGTTGGAAGCTCCCTGAAAACTATTCCCCTAAAGTACATAGAGTCCCCTAGACTAGCTAGACTGGGGGCCCTGAAACCTGTCGGTCGGACGCCCGCAACGCCTCCCGTCTAGCCCGCGTATCTTGACGTTGGATCCCCCATACGCGTTTCAAGGAGAAATAGGGATCTACATTGTTCGAGATGCCTTTCCTTGTGGTTTGTAATGCTTGGTCCTGATGTTACTCGAATGGCCTAGATATCAACCGTTCCAACCATAATTAAGTGTAGGTTCAGCGATTCCGGCAGGGCGCTGTGGGCTCGAAATGCTTCATTTTTGGGCCCAGGCGAAAGGAAATTACATGCTCACGGAAGTTGAATTACCTACGGAGGTTGGCTACCGAGGCCTGCAACGCTGCTAGGCCTCCCAGCACAAGAGTGAGTCCGCCCGCTTCTTGGTTGACTTGAGTTTACTCGTAGGTGTTAACTTGCTCACTTTGGCGATCGGCGGAGGCTGAAAGGGGGGACACATCCAGCCTGTTCGGTGGTTTTGTTAACTCACATAGAGGACTGAGTATGTAGGCAAGCGGATTATATCTTCCCGTGCTTTTAACCTTAACATTGGTTTTGCAGCCAGTACTCTGTATGGTACATAGCTTTTCTAACTGTCAGCATAAACTAAAGCAGCTCGAGGCTCTGTCTAGTTATCTTCGAGGCAGAGAGAGAACATATTGTATTTGAAACCCGGGTAAGTAATTTAGTAACGTATAATATGTAAATACCAACAGGAGTTACCGACCATTGGAGCGTTTAACGGTAAGGAAACCAGATTTCGCATAGCCTATGTATTGATGTTGTATCCGTACCTAGACGGTTGTCTCTAGCCGCAAACCTTATCACAACCACACATGCATACTGCCAGTGGCCATCATAAGAATAGTCATGTATACATCCATGTGTTGGATTGCGTGAACCTACCTGTATGTCAGTGTACGTTACGAGTGTAACGTGTAGACTAACACAAAGCTAACTTCGTCTCTGTGGTCGCTAAAACACCGCAAGCTACCTCGCATCCTCTTCTACTTCCACTTCCATTCATCATAGACAACACTAACAGCCAATTCGGGATGAAGAGATATGGACTGGATCGGAAACAAGACGCAGCTGTTCCATCCGATGCAACGCTTCGGCTGAAGCTCCGAGCCTAGTCACATATAGAAGCTGGGTCATATCATTGATAACATCACTGCCAAGCGAACTGAGGCATTGGATGTAGCAGTCAACACCCCCGGCATGTTTGACCAGAAGCGCAGGCGCTTAGATGGAGTAAATATGGGTTCCCTTTCCCGTGCTAATAAAAACCAAGTCATTTGAAATATCCAACTTAATCTCCCTATTCTCTATCAAGCTCACACGACTTGCTATCACTAAGTTTTTGTCCGAGCAGAGCGCAGCAAACTCGGACTGCCAACAAGCGAGACTCGTCGAAACAAGGCCACCCTAGACCTTTATGCTCGGCCGAGTAACTGGTTATCATAATGCAAACAATTCTGCTACTCAGCGTTGCAGTTATATCTTGTATGGTATACACGTGCATTTCAGGTCTACGACGGAATATTGCGGCAGCAGGGAAAAGCGGGTTGCCTTATATCGTTGCTCGTACGTCCAGCCTCTCCTCCTTGTGTATGGCATCTAATACTCAGTCTCACAGCTTACTCCCCGGTTTTCCTGCCATGGATATTGACGTACAAAGCATGGATTCCAATAATCAAATTGTTTCCTAAGCCATTATGGGACCAATGGCTCGAGTATGTAAGACTACTCTCAGGTTGAGGTGCTGCTGACGCGATGAACCACTAGAGTATGCACGCCTGGCTTCTCGTATCGCACGCGCCATGATGCTTTTGCACGTAACGGGGATGTATTTCTTATCGTCTCACCTAAGATGATCTTCATGATGGTCTGCAATGCCGAGGCTGTTCGTCAAGTCACCTCTCGGCGAGAGCACTTCCCCAAGTGGGTAGAAACCTACGAGATCTTACGACAATTTGGCGACAATGTCCTGGCCTCCGAAGGTGCAATCTGGAAGATGCATAGAAAAGTCACATCGGCATCGTTCAACGAAAAGAATGCCGCCCTTGTTTTTCAGGAAGCCATACAACAGGCACAAGGGTTGGTCAAGACGTGGATGAGGCCAGATAGGCAAGATAGTGGTATTATCAATACCCTCGAAGGGGATGCGATGAGACTGGCCCTCAACATCATTGCCTATGTTGGTTTTGGACTCAATTTGCTTTGGCCGGGCGAAGCCTTACCCCCGAAAGCTGACCCAAAGATGGCCAAGTATGGGTCTCTTGATCCTACTGCTGGCCACAAAATGAGCTTCGTGGACACCATTGCAACTGTCTTGGAGCACATTCTTATACTGTTACTTGTGCCTCGTTGGTTTCTCAGTAAGTCTGAACTGGAGAAGTGTCGAGATGATGGATGCTAACAAAGGGCAGGGCTGGTGCCGTTCAAAAAGACTCAGCTGGCAGCGGAATCCCATGAAGATTTTGGCAAGTATATGCAAGAGCTAATTGATGAGAAGATCGTGGAAGCCCGTGCAGGTGAACATATTGACGGCATGGACCTCATGGGCCAACTGCTAAGGTCCAGTTACGGGAATGGGACGGACCGTATCGAAGCAGAGCCCAAGAAAGGGATGTTGTCACGAGACGAGATCCGTGGGAACGCCTTCATTATGCTTGTCGCTGGACACGAGACCACTGCCAACGCGATACACTTTATCCTGCTGGAGCTGGCAAACAACCCAGCATCGCAAAGAAGGCTGCAAAAGGACATTGATGAGATCTTTGGTGGCAAAGATCCGAGCTTATGGGACTATGAAACCTTGATCAATCCGATGATGGCCAGTATGCTGGGGGCATGTATGAACGAGACTCTTAGGATGACTCCCGCAGTCGTGGAAATTCCCAAGAAAGTACCTTCGGACCAAGACCAGATCATTGTTATCGACGGCAAGAGTCACCTGATCCCTAGAAACACAATCATCTCGTTGGTTGCCGTATCAGTACACCGGAACCCGCGATATTGGCCTGGACGGCCCAGTCAACTCCACGATGGTGAGGATGATGTCAACGACTGGGTCCCTGAGCGATGGTACCGGAAGACAACAAGATCAACAGAGTCGGAGAATAGCAGCCCTGAGAATGTAGACCTAGGTGGATACCAGGGTCCCGATACGAGTGCACAGCTCTTCCGGCCAGAAAGAGGCTCTTACATACCCTTCAGCGATGGACCCAGGTCATGTCTCGGCCGTCGAATTGCGCAGGTGGAAATCATTGCCGCACTTGCGGTGATTTTCCGAGACTACAGCTTGGAGTTGGCTGTTGACGAGTGGGTGAGCGACGAGGAGGTTGAGAAGATGGACCGTGAAGAAAAACGCAACATCTACGCCAAAGCTCAGTCCGTGAGCCGGGAGAAGATACTGGGTGCAACCTCGCTGTTGACGCTCAAGATGAACGAGTATGTACCGGTGAGACTGGTCAAGAGAGGACACGAAAGATTTGTAAATTGGTTGTAGAACATATCCCGGACGTGATCATAGGCAGACGATCGGAAATGGGTTATTTAGCTCATGACATAATGATGATTGAGTCATTAGAGAGTCAAGCCCAAGTTGGTCAATCAGGTGCTGTCATTGACCAGAAGCTATCCATCATCATCACCGCAAACTGCCCAGTGCCTACACTCTTCCTACAAGCTCCAAATGATGCACTCTCATTGGTGCTGAACCCAAACACTGTCATCCACTCTCACTAAAAGGATCTGCGGGGACTTGAGCATCAGGCACGGGAGGAGGAAAAAAAAACAATAAACAAGCACGAACGAGGCCCACTCTTACGCAGGCCCCCTCCACTCCTTCTTTCATCCCCCATCCAACCTGGTACCCCCCAACACCACAAACAAGCTTGTACCTCTCTTCCTCGTCACCATCACCAGCTTCATCTGCGCACTCTCCCGTCGCGTGCAGGCAACTTCCAACACACACATATATATTCTTTTTAAGCTAACGACTTAACGGCCATCCTCTTCTCAATTTCAACGCACTCTCCGCTCTACGCGACTTGACTATTTACCTATCCAACATGTCCACCCTCAGGTACAACTCGTGGTTGAAGACCAAGAAGAAGGGTGAACTCGAGACCCTTGCCGAGTCTGTCGGTCTATCAGAGTGAGTTTGCTCCGTCCGCTTATCTCTATCTACACGGTGTTCGTGAGCGCAACAACTCTAGGCGCATTGTCTTTCTGTTCTTATTGTTTGCGCCCGTCATGTCTAAGCGATTTCGCGACGCGCCAATACCATCACGACCCCTTCATGCGACCATGAACCACCTCGCGCTGACATGGATTTACAAAGGATCGACGGGTACAAGAAGGATGACCTTGGCGTGGCCCTCGACAACTATCTCACCGAGAACTCGTCGCGCTTTCTCGCCGACCCCGACCTCGCTGGTTACTTCAACAGTCGCTCCAAGGCTCAAGGATCTCCAGTGAAGAGAGAAGTGGTCCGTGAAGAAGTATTGAAGGTGGTCCGACGACGGCCCTCCAAGGCTGTGGAAGAAGTCACGCCTGAGTGAGTTGCCCACCATCGCCCCATGCTCTGATGCGCGTCTTTTGCTCGTGTTGCTTAAGGCGCGGAGCTGCGCGTCGCGAATATTGGACTCTCAGCTAATCAATATCTCCCCGCGATAGGAGCGACGATGTTCCTTCTCCCTTAGCTACATCGACCGCGCTTGTCGAAACGCCAGGTCGTGCCCTTTCCCAGGTCGCGTCGCGCATCGCGCTGCCTGCCACACCCGCCGACGTAGCCCTTGCTGTTGATCGCTCATCTAGTATTGTGCGCCAGCGTGTCTCGTCGATGTACGAAGAAAGCGGTATAACTGAGGTCAGCCATGCCACCCGCGAAACTCTCAGCACTGTCACCAGCATCCTATTCTGTGTCGCAGGCTGGGAATTGTGGAACGTTCGTCGCGAAGTTCTGGGCAACGTTTTCGCGTTTACGATTCCCGCCATCAGCGCTCTCGGCACACCAGACTACCCTGTCTATGTTCCTGACATGTTCCTGCTTCTGTCTTCTAGCTTCTGGTCTCCCGCTTTGACTTGGATCTTGACCAGCGTCGTTATTCCTTCGTTTGTTGGCTATTTTTTCAACCTCAGCGCGACGAGCCCGCCTCCTTCGCGTAGCCGCCCTCGCCCCAACCATGCCGACTATGTTGTTGACCCATTGACCTTCAGTATCGTCAAGGCCCTGATTTCGTTCGTTGTTTACGGCCAGGGGGTCAACTTCGGTGGTCTTCTAAGTGATCTCTCCATAATGCGCCTTGAGAACGCCATCTACGGTGGTTACAAGGGCATTCTGACTGGAACTGCCATCACTGGTCTGGTAAGCATCTACGACGCCGTTCTGAGGAAGTAGGGTGTCTTGATACATGAGCAGGCGAGTGATTACTGAGCTGGCTTACGGAACCTCGATTTTTGATAATGTTGTATCAGAAACAACACAGCAACAGAGGCGAGCAAGACCCCAGAGCGCTCTGCCCTATTTGGCGACAGAGGGTTGCATCAAAGAACCCTCACAAAGCTCGCATTTCTGCATTCTTAGGTGTGACGGCGTTGTAGGTTTTGAGTGTCGATGGCGTCGGGGAGTTTGATACCTCAGGGATGATTTTTTTTAATTCTCCATGCTGCACCTGCTGCATCTGGCTTCCACTGCCGGCTTCGTTGCACCGTTCAAACTGATGAGACACGGTCCTCGATTCCTTTGGCCTGAAGGTGTAGCCTGGTCTCTTAGTTGAATGAAACAATGATGGCATGGGGCTAGTGAAATTTGAACTCGACGCGGTTGGATCTCACATGTTGCTTTACATGACGTTGGAAGGCTGGCCCTTGGTCTTATCTTTTTTGGGTTATATATAACTTAAATCGAATCTTGGGCTGGAATACGTGTAGATTGAATTGGACGGATTGATAGGATAGGCGCCTTCTAAACGAATGAACGATGGGTCAGCTGATAGGAGGACGTCTTGAGTGATAGGGAATAAACTACGTGCATCTTACATCTGGTGTCACTATGGTGTGGGCGGTAAAGTGACATACGTGCCTTAAACACAAGGTGCTATATTCAAGCTCAGTTTAACCCATATAGGCCACTCTCTTTTGTGCCAAGTCATGTATCTGGCTTTGTCTTCTAAACCCGATATAGCAATGCTGCTGTCATGCAACCCTCGGACTTGTTGTCATCGAGGCGGGAGACTTTGCACAGTATTTCAAGGCCTCGGGCGAAGGTGTCAGCATACTAAGGACACGCTTATCTCGACGTTGCTGGTTCAACCAAGCCCAGGTCTGGCGCCACGAACATGCATCATCAGTCACTTATTTAGGTACAATCAGGTACTGTACCACATGTCGCAAATATAGCAGCATAAGTAGACACTGTTAAAGAGTTGGTTTCAAACCCAGTTGATAAAATCACACCAAACTGCCACCTCTAATACTAGATCGAATCTATACAAGTCGCACCATATTCACATGTTGTCTTCCCAAAAGACCCCCAGTCCAGAACGCCCCGTAGCATGCGCGGAGAACCCTTCCGCACCTGGTCCTGGATGCCTCATAACCAGAAATGACATGCCACATTGATTGATTGGTAATAATAAAAAGAGAACAGAGAATAAACAGATGGGGTAAAAACAGGCGGGTTCGGGTTTGAGAGATGCAGACAACCTGAGGCGATCTCCAGCTGCGACAAGAGGGATTGATTAGGACGGCGTTCTGGAAATCCGTGACTCGAGAGAGAATACCCAAACGGTGGAAGCGAAGAAATAAGTAAAGGTAGGTATGATAAGGTTCAAATAATAAAGCGTCTAGGTAGGTCTAGGACAAGTTCGCTGGGTCCGTAAACGGAATGCAAGCCGGGCGAAGGAAGGAGCTGGATAAAATAGATGCATAGAATTCCGTCATCTCCCCTCTCATCATGGTGTTGGTTTTGGTGTTGGAATCGGATGTCTTGACATTCAGTAGTCGTGGATGGGTATATTTGTACAGATGCTCCTGCAGATGCATATGTGCGTGGTGATGTCTGTCGTGTGCGCTGGTCGAGGGAGGACAAGTAGTGTCGCCTTGCTCATGACGGCGACAAGGTTGAGGAAGAGGGAGGAGCTTTACTTCGCGCCCCTGTAGCTTAGGGCTTCTCCGAAGGATGCTCAAACTTGATGGGATGCACCAGCATACCTCGTAAACATAACCGGCCGCTGCTCTTATCGCTCATTTCTTCTGTCTTGCCACCTCGCTCTCGTCCCTCGTTAGCGCGACCACCATGCTTTCCACGACCATCCAGCTGGGCATAGCCCAACCATCGGCGCCACATGAGACCAGCAAACTCGCTGTTAAAGTACCAACTGGTGCCCTTGTGGTTGTGCTCGTTGAGCTGGTCAAAGGGACTGCCAGGACCGGATGTCGAGTGGTCGCGACCAGCGTTGAAGGCAGCGTCAATCTCGCTGAAAGGATACCACGCGCGGTCGAGGAAAATGGGATGCGGGGCGTAGACTCCTTTCATACCGTGATGCAAAGCAACGGTGGGAGGGAACATCTCGGAAAACATGGTATGGTGATATCGCCAGACTTCCTCGTGCATGGACATTAGCAGACGACGGCTGAGACGCGATGCTGTGATGATGGCACATCGTCGAGGAGGAGGAGCCTTGTAACCTGTAGCGTCGTCCGAGAAGACCCAACCAGATTGCTCGGTATCGAACAATGGGTTGAGAGTGATAAGATCAGCCTCCTCACCAACACCGCACTTCGATCGATCGGGAGCATCGGAGCTACAGGAAGGAGGCATCATTGTCTGGCCCCACTCGTCGTGTCGGAGCTGCTCCTTACCCTCGAAGGAGACAGGGCCAAAGATGGGAGCGCGACCGGAGGCAAGAGTGTCGTGCTGAACAGTCTGAGAAAAGTTCTCCCAGGTGCCGTGGTAAGGAGGAATGTAGTAGCGAGCGCTGCGCTCCCAGAGAAGGGTTCGAGGCTGCTCCTTGGCCCACTTGCCAAGACGGTCGAAGAACTCGTAGTAGCTGCCCAGGTATCGCATATCCATCTCCCAGTTCCAGTAGTGCTCGTATTCGGGGTGCTGCATGGCGAAAACCTGGAGAGGAAAATGGGCGCTACGGTAGATACCATGAATATCAGCACCACTGGGGTTCTCGATCGTCTCGCCGAATCGACCGGGGTACATGAGTCTCATTTGCGGTTCGCTCCAGAGCGAAACCAGGCCTCGGAACTCAGCAGGGACGTTGTCGTTAATGATTCGCTGCACAGTCCACTTGTCGGACCAAATGGGCTCATCGATGTTTCGCACCTGCATCAGAAAGTGAACCTGGTATTCACCTCCCGATCGCAGGGACAGCTCACTGATGAGAGCACGGAAGTTCAGAACGGCGAGCTCAGTCCACTTGAAGCCAGTGTATGTACGAACCACGACGGCAATACGACCCTTCTTTTCACTCGTCTCTGTGAGCTCTCCAGTTTCGGGGTTAACCTGTTTGAATCGGTGCTTGTTCGTTTTGTAGCAATCTTCCTGTGCGTCGGCCCAGTTTACGTCAATGTAGTTAATTTGTCCAGTTTCAGCCCAGACAGCCTCGTTGCCAGAAGCCTCAGTATCCAGGCCAGTATCAAGACCACCCTGAGCTCTGCTATAGCCCAGACCGTAAGGTCCATACCGACTGAAACGATCGAAGCAAATGTCGTCCCTGATGCCGAGCAGCTTGTAAGAGCCAATCGCAGGGTCAGGCATATGCTGAGGAACACCGTTGTAAGCATACAAATCAGGGGCAGCGACTGTCTTCTTCGAGTCGAGATAACAGGTCTTGACATCGCTTCCATGATCGTAAGGGATGTATTTCTGAGGCTTCGGCACATGGTCGTTCATGGCAGGAGAGGGCAAAGGAGCTTTGTCGGTAATGTTGGGATATTCCGGGATGAGGGCAGCCTTGCTGACAATGGTTCGAAGACCATGAAAGTAACCGTCAAGGCTAGGGACAGGGTTAGCAACATGATAATCAGAAAACAAGGTCGGTCAACATACTGAGGAAATCTCAACCAAGGCATCTTTTCAAGCTGCGCAGCAACTTCCTTCTTTTCGTCGGCAGTAACGTACTCGCCCTCGGGTACGGTCTCGAGCTTTCCATCACCATCCATGTCACCAGTGAGCATGACAACAGTCTCGCCCTGTGTGTTGACGACAGTAGCAGTCGCAATAGGCTGCTGCGTCTTGGTTCCGCTCATCTTCCCAACGCTGTAGCCGGAATTCCTTGATTTGACGAAAATCAGAGTGATGAGGAAGGCGATGCCCAGAAGCCACGTAAATACCCGCCGGGCATGGCAGGGACCCAAGAGCGAACGCATACGGAGTCTGGGCTTCTTGGTCTTTTCGGAGATGATGGAGTAGGGAAGAAGAGGATCAATCTTCCTGCCCGAAGGGCCTCGCGTGTTGTTGGTGTTGTTGCGGGCGGCCATGCTGACTGAATGGCGCCGCTGCATACTAGGCTGGAGAGTATGGCACGCTTAGGCCGATGATATGCCAATTCGCAAAGGTTTGTGCGGCGGATGCGTATAATGTATAAATTTGGCAGGCGAGAAAGGCGGATGCGAAAATTAAGTTGTATACGGAGCGAGAGTCGTAGTGGAGCCGGCCGACATCGAAGAGCTTGTTCAACGGGTTGCGGGTGCAGGGGGGGGTCTGGCCGCGTGAATTAATTGAAAGTAACGACTGGCAGTCGTCGAGATGTCCTGTCAGGGAGGTCGACGAAAGATGTTATCCGTTAAATAGAAGGAGTTAAGCGGATGAATACTACTTCGTCACGAGACTGAGGCAGTGAGATAAATAAGGAGGCGAGGCGGCTGAACAGTACAATCAGGCGGCGCGACGCAAACGGTTGAAGCAACACGCAACACGGGGACCGATGCTTGTCGAGTTCGCGAGATGATCAAGATGTCGTCGCGGAAAGCAATGAACAAACCGAGTGGTGGGCGAAGGCGTTGACGAGGGGAAGAAGAAAGGAGGGGGGAGAATAAGAGAAAAGAAGTTGACCAAGACGAGATAGGAGGGAGAAAAAAAAAGCGAAGCCAGACCAGGCCAGGAGAGGAGAGGCGAGAGCAGGGGATTATGGACACCCAGACAGAACAAGGGGTAGGTTGCTATCCGGGCGGTACCTTGCAAAGGGCGATAGGGGGACGAGGGAGGAAAGAGCTACAGGTACCTACAGTACTCCGTACACTACAGTACAAATGGAGGGGCCCGCTACGGGGTCCGCTAAGGGGACTGGGAGGGAATGGATAAGGTGGGCAGCGGAAGGGGCACCACTAATATCCATGGAACGGAACTTGTTAGGGAGCTTAGGGGTTGATTTGCTCACCTTGCTGTAGCCTGTAGGTGAGTCTCACTCAACTGATTGACGATGGCCGACGGAGGAGAAGATGCGCATGCACATGCACATGCACTGTACTGTACTAACTAATTATCCCAGTGCTCAGCCGATTGCGGTACTCTGTCACTCCAATTTAGACCTGCATCTGGTGGCGGTCCGTCACCGACAGTAACCATGCCTCTGCCCCGGGGAACCCGGACGGGATGGACACATATAGGTGATGTGAAAGCAATAGATATTTTTAAGACGGCAACGCTTGGCGCCTCATAAACGCTACGTAGTAGGGTCCCTTCAGTGGCTGTGTTGTGCTAAGAAAAGCCGTTGTTACGAGTCTTGAGTCTTAAACCCGCTGATACTTTGGTAGTGTCACGGATATCGATCAAGTCAAGTATTCGAGATTTCGTGATATGTGTGTGTGCGTGTATTCTAAAGTTAGTACATGCGACGGACATGTTGGCACTGTACTGTAGTACAGTAAGGTGTCTTCTTCATCGGCTCTCCAAGACTAAGCCTCCGCCGCCATCCAAAGCCAAGTCTTGCTGCTGACAAGGGATCTTGGGTCAAGGTCAGGCATTCAGAAAACCAAAGAAATTTAGACTGGAACAAGGGCTCCCTCCATACAAGCTTTGGAGAATGGATCCCGGGACTTCCAAATATAGTAAGACGCGCCTCTCGATTGCTCTCGGGTACCGCCCTCGTTCCCTTTTTAACACCAGGGATTTGCCAAATGCACACAACGACAGGGCCTCTTTTCTCAACGCTCGATAAGACGGTGTTGCCGAGGGTGGGGGATCAACCTCCAATGAGAGGTCCCATTCGCATCTGCTATCCAATCAAGGCTTGAATTTCGAAAGCCTTCGGAGTTATCCTTAGACACAATTGGTTGAATGATTCAGACCCGGGCTGAGTCCCCGCTGATCTGACATATCGGGCGGTCTTGGAATCAATCAATCAATTAACCCGCTGCAGTTCCAAGCTTGTCAACAATCAACAGGAGCGTGGCTTGTAGGCCATGGACAATACCATCATCGCATCGTCCTGATGCATTGGCGCTTCTGCTACCGCTGCCGCTGCCGTGCCGACGATGTTTTGCGGCCTCTCTAGCCGTTCCGCATTATGTGCAGACGAGACAAAGCACGAGGAGGACAATCACTGACAATCGTTACCAGTTAAGCCTCGAAGCCCTTGACCAAAGCCTTGCGTACCCTGCCATTGCGCCATATCCCAGCAGCTTCTGTCGCTCGCACCCCAATCAGAGTGGCCAGAAAGCGCACCGGGGGGGTCGCCATGGGCATGGGTCAGGCGTCCATGGGTCTTGGAGCAAGGGCCAGTCCGCCCCTATTGTTAGAGAAGGGAGAGGCTCTCGTGGCTTCAAGACGGAGCTGGAGGCTTCATAGTCCAAAGTTCAAACATTGCTGGTTGCGCGTCCTGTAACTCCTGATCGGCGCATGAGAATCAAGACCGCAGTTTGAGCCGCCTGTCAATTGACACGCAAGCAGCACCGGTGCGGTTATTTTTCTTCTTCTTTTTTTATTACTGCAACCAACGGGGCATAGCCACATCCCGTGGTATCAGTATCGGTATCAGTATCAGTCCATCGCACATGGTGCAGTATTCGTAAGCGTCGAGCAGGCTGTCACTGTCACTCGGATGTTGATCTTTAGACGTAGACGACAATAACCAGAAGCGCATGGCCTGGAACTCAATGGATTCTAAGCATGTGTGATTAGCAAATGAGTACGCCAGGCGACCCTCCTCTTTTATGCTTGTTATTATCTCATCTGAGCGGTTCCGAAAAGAAGTTCAAGTCTCAGGAATATGCCGCTGGAGTTCCAACTGGCATCTCGTCTTGCAAAGAGCCCGTTAATGTTGGCTACAGTGCTCCATTCATGGCTTGAGTAAAACCCGGGCCTTATCGTAGGAGGACAAAGGCCTACCCAAGGAGAGAGAGGGTCCTCCCGCCACGCGTCCCCATGGACTTACTCCAATTATTGTCCATGGCAGCGGATATCGATGACGGAGAATTGTTGGAGATAGATGCCAATGCTTGGTTCTGTAACGTTAGTCGCAAAAGCCTTGCATCCATCCGATGTCATGCCATCACGGCCTTGCCTAGCTCATATTTTACTGCGCATCAACACTGCAATCGATGTCGAGGTTTACTATATTTACAGAGTACATCATCACGGATGACTATAGAACCGACGGCTCCAGCCTCCCGGCATTGAGACGGCTGACCAGGTCTTACTCTCCACTCTCATTCTCGTCAACTGCTCCTCGGCCGAGACCAATATAGCAAGTCGTTGGCGTTGACTTGTTTCTTGGTTCTTGGCCAAGCTTTTGGCCACAGATTGGCACCTCTAAACGAAGACAAGGGGGCTATCCATCCTAACGAGCTTGACAATAATAAGCAGCAACCTGTCTCTCCCTCTGTGTCCGCAGAGGAAGAAAGGAAGACATGCATGTCCACAATTAACGGCGAGATTGCCAAGGGATTACTCAGTCACTGACACGAACTGGGCTTTTTAGTGCGAGCAAGGGAGAAAGCGAGCTAATTCTGCAGCCAGCGGCCAGCGGCCAGCCCTGTCAGCTCGGATAGGATCCTTTGCTGACAGCACAGGAGCAATTTGTTGACTGGTTATCTAGCTCATTGGTGATATTCTTTGTCTTTTTCTCTTTTGGAACGGCGATGGATTCGGTGGCAAACCGTGGCTCACCATATGGCATTGCTGTTGCTGCTATTGTTGGAGGTGCAGTCAATGCTCCCAGCTCCACAATCCCCGTTTTCGTGTTTCGTCCGTGTAACGTGTCGTTGATGACGGGCCAATAGAAAGTGCCAAAGGGGATTTGTCGAGTCTAAATATGTCTATTCCATTGGGTACTGCCGATATCGTTGCAAGAATATCCGCCACCATGTTTCTTTACTTTGGTTCTCTATTAGACTCTAGTGGGATCCCAATTGATACTAGAGGCCATCACTTTGAGGAAGTAATCTCCAGAGCTGCGCGAGGTCATTTCATTTCATTTCATATAGAGCGGGGCTCGCGGTTATGCCAATGCTAATGCCAATGCCAATGCCAATGCTAGGAAGAGCTGAGTGGCCCTGCATGCTTCCAAGTAATTCATCTTAATTTCCATTAGGGTCCAGCACCTGAACCTGAAGAGATGAGATTGTGATTGATTCCCGGGCCGTTTTCCCCGTCTAAAATCTCACCCCCAGTCTCCAATCTGTACTACCGTGACCTATCATGTCGCGTTCCCTCGCACGCAGGAACTCGACACGAACAGACCATAGTCTTTTTTATATTCTACCCGCGTTCGTGTATCGTAGCTTTCCTCTGAAGCTGCTGTAGCTATCGTCTCGGCCAACAGGCGTCACCCCCGAACCAAGACGTTGAGGCTAAAATGGTACCATCGTGTAACATTAGCATCAAGCAAAAGGGAATCAGTCCGCGCCTAACCCTGGGCCTGAGTCTGAGCCTAATAAGCCTAAGTCTAACCCTAATGTTAAGCTGCGTTATCTTTTCTGCCAGCACCATTCCCCTTTCGAGGACGCCACAAAAGCAAAATAGAAAAAGTGCAACACCATCAAGTTCGATCCCATCGGTTACGGCTACGGTACGGTACGGTACGGATACTTCTGTCAGCATTCAGCCGTGATAACCAAGGGAAGTTAGTGCTACTGTACGTGACTTGTAAGGCTGACTGAGCTTGGCGTCCAGGTCCTACCCGTCTAGCTAAGACCTGAGTTGAGGCCGGGGTGACTGGCAACCGAGTGAGCACTCGTGGTAGTATTTTCCGTACGAGTACCGAGTGCGGAATATGTAGTATCACCTCTGTATGTGCGAGGTTCATATCCCGCTAGACCCCGAATGTGAGACGTTATAGTTTTTAGGTTCAGTCAAGTTAAACTGTTCTCAACTACCCCCTACTCGGTAAACTCTTCGTATTGCAGAATCTCCATTGAATTTGGTTGTTTTGTCTCATCAGGAAGTGCAGCCTACACCATCTGAACAATTATGTTCTTGTGAGTTTCAAAAACTCTCGCAGCCAATGTCTCGGTACTGTTGTTCTGGACGACTTCTCTCAAGCCCTGGGTTCGGAGTCAAGCCTTGGATGCCCTTGTATCGACCTGCAGTCCTGTACCCGTATTCTGTTCCACGGTGGCCTCCTTCTCCTTTGACCTTTCAAGCCTTGCTTGCGTTCGCTCTCTCCAGCCCTTCCCACATCGAACCGTAGCCATGGTCGCTAGAGCTGATAATATCAGGAACACCGCTGAGATGGTCGAGAACCATCCGATGCCAATTACCTCGACTGCTGGGAGGACTACAGCTGACGCCACGCATCCAACCAAGTATCTGGCAAAGAAGTTTGTCGCGGCCACCTCTGCCCCTTGACCAGGCATCACATCGAGACAGTACGTGTTGTATGAGGGAAAGCAGAACAACTGCGCAACGCCCTGCATAAACATGGAGATGACTGGCACTGGAATACCCCCGACCTCCTGGTCCACACTCCACCCATATACCAGCATGCTTCCCGGTATGATTACGGCCATAAAAGGCAATGTAGATCGAAGTCGGTCTTCGGGTACGCGAGCACCTCCACGCTTCTTGATCCATCGCTTCACCGTGTAGTCGGCCCAGTGGCCCCCTGCAAACGTCCCTGCCAGGTAGCCAAAGCCGGGCGCCAGGTAGAACAGACCCGACAGCAACGGCGACTCGAGGTTGAAGCGGGGGTTTAAAACATAGCGGATTGGCGTCAGGAGACCGTACATATTCCAAGTCAGGGACGCGCTGCCGGTAGCCACCAGGGCAAGGTTCCAGTACCGGAACAGCTGCAGTACTCGTACCGGACTGATCATGCCCAGTATCTTGAGGGTTCTTTTCTTGCCCGGGAGTGCTTTCAGATCATCGATCTTGAGGTGGTGGGCTGTTTCGGACACAACGAAATAGACACCCAAAGCTCCAGCGGCAGCCAGCCCTGTCTGAAGCCAAAAGATACTTCTCCAGGACGAATACGTTACAATAATACCACCCAGGAACGGTCCGAAAGCAGGGCCTACAAGCGTGCCGGTCAGGAACCAGCCCATTGCCGCACCACGCTCTGTTGGACGGTAGATGTCACTATTCCAAGGTCAGCATCATTCCTTCAAATCGAGAAACGTGAACTACCTACCCGATACATGCTGGACCAATGAGAATAAAAGCTGTTCCGCCAAACGCTGAAGCGGCCCGGAAGAAGATGAACGAGGCGAGGTCGGGTGCCAGAGCAGTTGCTAGACTCAGCAAGAAGAACATGGCTGACGAGTATAGCGCTGCCTACAGGCCGTGTTAGAAGCATTTCGTTCTTGTAAAGGTCCAAGGATAACCACCGCCAAGGCGTGTGACCGCTTGACCTCTTTTGTTTTATATACATCAACCAAGACGCAGCATAGATAGCACTTACAATACGTCTCCCATAGACCTGGCTCATGGGTCCCCAGAATAGAGGAGACAACGCCATAATCGCCATATACGCTGCATTGCTCAAGTTGATGATGCTTCCAGTCGTGTTGTAAGTTTCCGCAACCTCTGGCGTGGCTGCCAACACCGACGTACTCGATATTGGGGACAGAAACGCTCCAAACGACAAGACTGATACAATGGCGATTTTGCGCCCAGGCGATACCTTCTCAAAGATCTCGTCGCCAGCTTCTCGATAAGGCTCTTCGCCTTCTGGGCCGGCAAGTGTGGCCTCCGGCTCGAAAGCGTCATGGCCAGAAATATGTGACACCGTGCGGTTGACGGCTTCTGGTGTTGGGTTTCCATTCACGATGTGCGATGAAGCTCCGGTGTCGCTCACAATTGATGATGATGCTGATGGCGGCGGTGCTTCATTGTGCGAATCGTCTCGTGTGGTTTTCATTGTGGCTGTCGTTGGGTTCTACGCATTGTCATTGGTTTTCAAGGATAACTTGCAGTGTATGTCCATTCCTATCTCTCAGAAAAGAATGTTCACCTACTGGATCGCAGGAACGTATAGAAGACAGTCAGCGAGACAGAATACACCCAAGGGTCAAAAGATAGATGTATGGAGCACATGATATCGGCGTGCAGACCCGGACCTTATCACCCTTTTTTGACCACATCCTAGCAATGGCATTTCCGAACATGGACGTTTTCCCCTCCTCGTTCCTACATCACATCCTAACTCCTTGGTACGCGGTGTGTCTGAAATACCCACTCCAACGTTATTCCCGGACACCCCCGTTGCCGGTGAATGATACCCGTTGTCCAGCGGAAGACGCTGGGAACTTGTGACAAGTTCTAGTCCTGTAGAGCTAGCTTTGGTGCTTCTTTTGCGTGGTGAAATCCTGGTTCGTGTTAGGGATAAGCCGATTGTCGGCCCATCTCCTTCGGATACGGTCTACCGGGTCGGCATGATGCTTCCGACTACGTATGGCCCAGGTATCCACTCTTTCTTCGGTGTTGCCGGCCGAGCATCCCTCATACCAAAGTCGGACCATGAACGATACGGTAGGTATCACGCTTCACAAGAATGATATGTGCACCACAAACAATTAGGCAGTTCAAGTCTTTTTACACTATTTGGTTTATTCTAACACCTCTATAGTTACAATGAGGACTTTCGGTGCATGGTTTGCTATGGTATTCAATGCTGCAACGCCAACTCCTTCCAATGCTTGTGCAAATGCACATCCGTGATTCTCAAGCAATAACAAACCTTCCTCCGCGGGGTATTCTCGGATTTTTAACATGTCTCATACCTCTTCCATCGTCGTTCTTCTCACCCCAGCAGCTTCTGTACACGATCTTGTAGTACTCTGTCCACTGGCTGATTATTACGCTGCACAACCACGTTCTCCTTGCCTCCAATAGTAACAATCCGCAGCCACTCAGGGGCAACTTCACTAGCAATCAACCGCACACAAGCTGCACCTTCCTCCTTGGACACTGGCGTACGGAGAGAGTCTTTGAGCTTCTCGATAATTACTGCCATCGTAAAAGCTTGTCGTGGCAGGGACATCGGATTGGATAAGCTTAGCATAGAGATGGTTGCTGCAATATCGGCGACACGGTTGAGGGCTGCACGGCGTTGGAGCTCAGGACCTGAAGGAGGCAGTGGCCCGTTGGCTTTGACCAATTGCTTTGCTCGCAGTCGATCAAGAAGGCTCATCTTAGTACCGTCTGGGTTGAGGAGTGGGTTGTTGGAGGGCGTGCTTTGTTTTGCCGCTTTCTCGTGTTGCTTGTTCGCGATACCACTCTTGAGCTCTGACAGTGCACGCTGTCCTTTGTTGAGAATAGGATTTGATGTATTTCTGTTGTCCATGTTCTTTATGTCTACCTGGGGGAGCTCATTCAGCGAGAGGCTATCCAGGGGGAGATCGACGTCCATGTCGTCAGTAGAGCGTTCGGTGGCCAACGCCCGTAGATTGATCTCAAATTGCTTCAGCAAACGTTCTTCGTGGATAGGTGCCATATCTGCAGAAGAACGCTCAACGCAAATCTTCCCCCGGCCATAGTCCGTAATCATAAATGGTGAGTGTACGTTGTGCTTGATTGAACTTTGAATAGCGATGCATCGCCGAATGTCTTCAATGGAAACCTGGCGTTTCCCCCAGGACTGCGCGATATGTGGAGTGAGTGCACGTAAATCGATGGGTGAATTGTTTCCGTTGTGAGCGAGTTGGATCATGATAGTTTTGACGAATGCTCTGTGTATGTCGACCATCTCGCCAAGGTGAGGAGGCAGAGCATCATTGTCTACCACAGGCTTGCTCAGCTTTTTGAACACGCCATCAAGCTTGGTTTGCACTGTCTTTCCTTGTCGCTTGCTCTCGGAAAGAGGTGTAGAGCCAATAGGCTTATGAGCAGCCTTGGCCCTTGAAAGTGTCGTTTTAGCCGTTCTCTTGCCTTTTCCTGTAGGCAAATCCTTTGTGACGGACTCTTGGCGTCGAAGAGAGCGTTTGACGGGAGTAATAACTTCGTCCTCGCTACTCGGAGCGAATGAGGAAGTTCGGGCCTTTGTTCTGGGATGCGCATCTTCTTCATCTTCGGCCGCCTTTCGCTTCCTGGCGATGGGTGTTGATCGAGCTTCGGTTGTGATTTTCTTGGTAGCATCGTTAGGGGTATGTAATTTTGATACACGAGTAAAGTTGGAAATGGGCTGAGCAGCAGAAGGCGCAGCTTGCTTGCGCCTGGCCGGTCGAGGCATCTCGAACAATTTTTGTTTCGGGGAGAGCAGGAACACAAAGAAAAAGCAGTCTCAAGTGGAAGGTGCGAATGAGTATTTCGTGGTTTTGTACAGATAAGGAAGTGACGAAGCGTGTCAAGATTGAGAAAGAAACAGATAGGGAAGTTGCAATGAAGAATTATCAAAGTCGCCAAGAAATTGCTGAAGTGATGTCTCGCAAGGTGGGAACGACGCCCTGAAAAAAAGTAGGCATGTGCTCCGTCGTCAAGGGGAACGTTATGCTCACGACGCGTCGAGACGCGTCAAGCGCGTCTGTCCTCGTAAAGTGGTAACACCAAGTCGCGACTCGAGTTAAAGTGGTGCACGAGCCTACCATAGCAACGCGACCATTTCCGGCGATCAGTACAGAGTAAGTCTTCATGTTATTACGTCACTGGGGTTATACCAAGTATATCCGCGTCGCAGTGTACGGAATAGAGTGTGGGCGTCTCTCCTTTGGGGCTCGACTTGGCCTCCCCGTCGAAAATGTGGCTCGTGGGGGTTTCAGCCCAAGAAGAAACATTGGTTACTAGGACCTGCCTGCTTTTGTCTGCGATACATAATACAAGCGTTCCATGTTCAACAGAGCTTGTAAGAATGAGGCAAGCCCTTTCCCTTCCACTACATCAACATATTTCCATCCCGCTCGGGTCTGGAGCCATCTATCCGAAAACTCCATGTGTGGCTTATATACAATGTCAATGCAGGCGCTGATAGGTTGCAGTATCCAAGAATAATGCGTCAGCTTACTGTAGCCACGGAACCGTTATCTCAGTCAGGTCGTATGGAGCTTCACATCTCGGCTCCTGTTGCCTGGACCTGACAGACTTTTGCCCTGTTTTCCCGGTGTAGGGTGTGTCGATGAAAATGATAGACACGTAGCCAACTGGCACTTTCGAGGTGTGAGGATTCTATGCCCTTGCTGACGTTACCTTACAGAAGCCTTCAAGTACAGATAATAGCTTCCCTTCAAGCCTCTCAAGCTTGGAACAGCGGTCTGGCTGCCTGGTTGTCTGTGCCCTCAGCACACAAGACAAACTCCTTGTTGCAGTCTTATCCGTGCTCTCCGAATGATAACCTTTGCTTTGCATTCAATGCCTTGCAAAGGAGTGCTGTACGAGGTACCGTCCTGGAGCCAGTCCTGTATGTGTCGACAAACCAACCAGATTTACGTCTCCAGGCTATAACTCGAACAGACCCTGTGGTAATACTCAAGTACACAATATTAAATTTCAGTTTCTGGAAATATCATATTCATAGAGTACAAGAGCCTAAGTCACCGTTGACTTCCTGCTTCATTGAAAGGACCTTACAAAACAACACCCAAGGCTGCAAATGCCCTTGGCCTCCTGAAAGAGACATGAACAAAGCCCTTAACCATATAATTTTGGCTTCCATCCTGCGTCAAACCTATGCACCTTATCCCAAATGCGCAACCTCCCTAGTGGCTTGCGTCACAAAGTAATCATTCCGTACATACATTACTTGATTGCACCACAGACTCCAAAGCACTCAAACATTATACCGCAATAACAACGCCAAAAGAAAACCAACAAAGAGAGAAGAGCATTATTACTGAACACAAACATTTCTTTCCCCGCCACTTTCTCAAAATATGCGGGGTGCATGAGCAACGAGGCGCCGCCGATGCCATGTGACGTTTTTGTGTACAAAACTCGCTGGTTAACGGCGGCTCGATGCGGTCCAATACTCAGGCCTAAAGCTGACAGGGCTTGGTGGGGGAGGCGCTGGAACAGTATAGTCGTGCTCCTGAATATGGTGTACCGGAGTTGATGGACGATTTGACTTGGTTGAGAGGGTGGCGTTGATGCTGGTGTAGAGATCTTGCGAATTGACCAGCCTCATGTTACGAGGCGAAGCCTGAATCGGAGATGAGTGGGGACCGGGCATGTTTGCGATAAGGATATTAAAGTATTCTGTGATATAGTTGTCAAAAAAGTTCATTGACTGGAGTCAAGCCGACTTATAAGTAAGGCAATCAATAATACGTACAAGAATAGAAACAAAGCGGCTTGCGTAAACTGTGGGTACGTGATGGAGACTAGCACCGGCACGACTTGCTGATACTCGTTTGGTGGGTATGTCGTAAACACGAGTGCGCGGCAGTGGAGAGAAAGCTTTATTATATGCCTCGGGCCGGGTTGAGAATGCGAATTCGGTACGGAGTATGGAAGGGTTGGTTCGAAAGCCAGGTATACCTGAACTTGGTTTACAGGTAACAGAGTTGAGGTGGATAGTCTTGTGCCAAGAAGTTGTAACGATTGAAAAGTTCTAGCTTCTGGAGATAGTCCTAAATGGCAGCCGCGGCCTGAGATATGGAATCAAGAATATTAGTGGAAGGTGTGAAAACAAACTAAAGTCTGGAAGGAAAAGTGGAAGGAAGAACCTGGTGTAGGATAGAGGGAGGAGGATGTTATTTAAAGGGAAGGAGCAAGCAGAAGGAGGTGAGATGAGATGAGATGAGCCCCGGACTTCCCCGTCTCACAACCCAACCTGCACCTGAACTGAACAACTCAACCTCAAGTCCCATTCAAAGATGGGGCAAACAAGGGCGTTCCGATACCGATGCCGCCTCCAATAGACACTACCAACGGCATTGACAGGGCGAGCCCGTCCGAGCGGAGGCAGCGGCCTGTGAGACGACGACATATCTAACAAGGGCATCAAAGTAACAAAACCTGGGGAACAGAGCGGGAGGCATGTCTTGGCTACGGTACTAGTGAAGCAGGTACCTCACATAGCCAGGGTATCCATGTACAAGGATACGGAGTACCGTACATCCAGTCACGCACCCCAGCTCTAAGAAGGAGACATCCCTGACCTGAGCGCATTCCCACGATTACCTCACCCCGAAACTCCCACGGCCCACGTTGATGGAGTCTTGGGTTGTTCTGGCGTCCGTCAATCAACAGGGGTCTAGTAACTACGGGAGAGGGACTCGACATGTTTAGGCGTCGCTTCCGCTCATCATGAATCTCGGTGCGCGTCGTCGAAATTATCTCGACAAGCGCTCTAGCTCTAGTATATACGTGCAGACACTCACCAACAACCCAGCAAAGTCGGCCCAACAGAAAGAAGCATTGAAGGGTGACTGTGACTACCAGGTCTACCGCCAATAACTACCCTGAGTATAAATGCACTGCATCACGCCAATATTATTGGGAGGAACTGGGCCACTGAACGAATGCTTTACTCAGCTCCCCTCCCGAAAATGCATATACTTTCTGACACGTCGCTGCTCTGACAGAAAAAGAAAGGAGAACAAATTCGATTAAGGGAAACGAAAAGAAATACCAAGGCTTTGGCCTACATGAGCGGAAGTCGGAGCAAAAGGGAGATGACTAGCGACTAGACAGTCGGACAGTCAAGTACCTACTACTATTCAGTATATTATTAGCTTTGAATCGACCTTTACGAGGCCCTAGTAGGAAGAACAAATACGGTATCCGTACAAGCGAGGCTTTGCGCAATTCCTAAGAAGCTATGTGTGGGGCCGGCTGCCATGGGGTCGGATTCCGAGCAGACAGCACCCCTTACCAAATAACATATTCTAGAAGTTCGCTCGTTTCGCGCCTCCCAAGGATACATGTGTGGATCCAAGCTGTTCCTTACTCGTCTCATGCAACAAGTCATGAGCTTGGATTCAATGCTGGTATGAAGTGAAACTCTATTATCGGCGGTTGGGACATCTGTTCTTGAAATTAAATCACAGCAACTGACTCTATCACACGGTGGTGGTTAACTCATATTCCTTCCCTCGACAGACAAGCTGGCCAGAGCGGTCCTGTTGGGTAGATTGGCCTTCAGGCGCAGAATATGCCAAGGCAGGTCGAGCCCAACATGGTCCAGTTCCAATCTACCTGTGTGTTGACAACATGCCTGTCTTGAAACGGCTGATGAGTCGCTATCAAGACTTGGTACTATCTGTCCTATCAGGGCGGGACATGTCCTACGGTCCAGGTTGTCGATAGCAGTCTCCCTGACACGGCGTATCCCACACTGAATGACACTTAGGAATGTTTGTGCAACAAGCAACCAACGTGGCAGTTAAAGTGCCCTGGGCTAGCAAACCAGGGAGGCAGATACACTTTTGTGTCAACCCTGGCAAAGTTCTAGCACTACTTAGGTTGGCGGAACAATGATAGGTGGTGAAGGAGCCCGCGGATAGCTCAGCATACATTACGGATAGGTATCAGTCTCATCCCTCCCGCTTACCCCTCCCCCCGCCGTCCCAGCCCCTGAGGCTCCCG